>JADBJO010002461.1:303401-312784 GCA_016801955.1 Conus betulinus
AAGAGCAGTAGTTTAAATTCAAGATGGGTTTTCACTTCCAACATTTTTCCATAACCTATCCAACTACAATGTATCTAGCTGGAGATTGTGAAAAAAATCAAACATTCATATTGAGCCTTACTCTGGCATTTTCCCACACTAAATTGGTACCAAAAGGGGTAAGGAAATCTTAAAAGAGGCAGGGAGACATGAACAAAAAGGGTTAAAGAAATCTTAAGTGAGGCGGGAAGACATGAACAGTAAATAAACGGAAGGGCCATTGGGAGAGCACAGACTTCTATGAAAGTCGAGTGGATCATATGTCCACCCTCTTTTTTTTATTTATTTATTTTTTTAAACTAAACCAAAATTAAAGAATACATCTTCAGCCCATGTTCCATTTTCTCCACCAAGTTTGGTTGAAACTGGCTCTGTATATTTTGCATAACCTTGCTGACACAGCAGTAAACAGGTGTGGGTGAAAACATAACCTCTTTGACACAGGTGATGAACAAGGGAAAACAACTAACATCTGCAACAATATGAATACCTGAAAAAAATCACGCTGGACGTACTGATCACTGGTCAGATTTTGACCTTACTGGCTGGTGCTGTAGCATTCCCTCCACCCCCCCCTGAAATGAGACAGCTATCATCAACATTGCTGCCAACTGCCAGTCCCTTCTTCATGAGTTTCTTTCTTTTTCTGTTCTGTTCTAAAGGAGGGAAGGTAAGGAGGACCAGGACAAGCACTACTGGGGAAAATTTTTGCCAGTACTGGGTGTCATTTAAGTATTCACTGACATTTGTGGGCAGAAGTGGCTGTCAAAATCTGTAGCATGATCACGGAGACTGTTGCTGAGTGGTGGTATATTTGGAGCTGATCAGAACCATTTCCACTGGTGTGCGATTTTTCAGTCCTTGCTAGCTATTACAGAGAATTGTTGAGTGTGCTCTGGTCTCAGATTGTAAGGCTGGAACCATGCGGCTAAGTAACATTACATCTTACATTCAGTTGATGCATTAGTAAGACTGTCGCTCAAATTTCCTGACGAATGCCTCAGATGTCTGCATCTCTTTGACTCTTTTCAATGCTCCCATTCATTACAATATCTGACCAACAACATGGCATCATCATTATCACTCTTATACCTACTGATCATTGTAAACTGCAAAAGTTTACGATAAAAAAAATGCTGTGTGCACTGCTTCTGTGTTGAACATATTTTCATTTTCTCTCTGTGTCCATGTTTATGGTAAGTTAGAGTCAAATCTTCAGTTGCAACAGATTCAGGATTGTCATCAGAAAGGTGCCGTCAGAAGGGATCTGCAATTTCGCAGTTATTGTCCTAATAGGTGGCTGACAAGAGGCATGAGAGTAATGTCATTGAGAGAAAGATGGACAGCTTAAAAAGGTAAAAAAAAAAAAAAAAAAAAAAAAAACAGGAAGAAGAAGAAAGTAGAAAAACCTACAGTACAGGAGATAGCCTTAAGCTCTGTGATGATGTGAATACTGCAGATTGACCTGCCATACAGGACTGGCACTGCCAACACTTTGATTTCGGTAATGAAATGTGTGAATGGTGTGCAGACGGAGATGAGAGAGCTGCAGGAGCGTCTTCAGCTGGAGAAGGAGGCATGGGAAGAGAACTACAAAAAGAAGCACGACACCTGGCTTCTACAGAAAGAAAGGGAACTGAAGGACAGGTACCACACATGTGTACAAGCATAACAATGCATACATACACACAGAGAGAATGACATACATATAGGCACATGAATGCACATAGATGCAGTGCATACATGTAAGAATGTGCGCACACACACACTCAGTTACACACTCACACAGACACACACACACACACATGCACACACAGATATAATCATTCAGTCATTTCTTCTCTTGTTAACGTTACCACAGACAGTTATTTAAAAAAAAAAAAAAAGAAGAATAGCAGTAGTGATTCATTGTAGAACCAGCAGTTGTACAAAAGTTTGCCATTCTGCCTGTCAGGTACGCAAAGAGCGGGACAAGGAAATTGAGATGGTCATTGCTCGCCTGGAAGAGGACTCCTGTGTTGCCAGAGAGGAGAATGAAAAAGTAGCTGAACCAAACTCAGGTCAGCGCTTTCCTCTTTGAATATTTCACCATTAGCTATGACCTACTTTTTTCTTGGCATCATATACTTTACCATGTCAGACTGTAGCATTCAACGGCAGTTAGTTAGCTCTGAAAGGCCGAATTTTTTGTGGCTAATGTAGTAATAAGACTATCACGTGACGCCCACCCTACTTCCACCAAGAAGAAAGCCGGTGCCAACTTCCTGCTCCTCATTCAGCTTCGGCCTTCCACCTCACAAGGACAGGTTTTCTTGCTCAGTCATGCCTATACTTCCTTTTGTAAAGATTGCCTGTATTTGCCGTCTATACTTGTTCTGTTGTGGCTTACGCTAAACCCTGGTATTATGGTCTCATGAGGCTTACGCATGGCGTTTTATTATTTTATTTTGTAGCTTTCGGGGATCGAGTACTCCTCCCAGTCTCTCGATCCGCCATCTTGCCTCACCTTGTGTTCGTCCAGTTTCTAGTTGTGCCTAGGTTCAGTTGTGCTGGAGGTTTCCTCTTGCACATTACTTATTGTAATTATCTTAAGGTCGATCGAATTTTCCTCCCGATCTCTCGATCCACCAGCTTGTCTCCACTTTGTGGTCGTGTGCTCCGTGTTTATTCCGCCACCATAGCCCCAAATGGTGAAGGGTAACGATGGGTTGAGCACGTCTCTCTCCAGAAGTCACTCTCTTGCCCCGGAGGACCTGTGTACCGATTCCATGGAACAAACCGTTCTTTCTTCAGAAGAACGTATGGCTGGTGTAGAGGGGGGTTCCACTGAGGGGAAACGCAACTGTCATTTTGATACCTCCTCTAACCGTCCGGCGGATGAACGATCACTGCATCTGAAGGGCAAAAGGCAAGCTGCCACCATTACAAAGTGCTTTTTCTTTAACATCCCACGTAAAACTAAAGGCAAGGCTCCCTTTAAAGGGAAGCCCCGTTTTAAGGATTCGCACTTGAATTCTCTTCTCCCCCCATTTTACCTCTGCTGGCATGCCTTCTTCAGTTCGCGCGTACTGTGAGACACACAAAGACGCCGGTGACTGGCGCGAATCTTCTGCGCTTGGCCACCCTGTCTTCTCTCCCTATCATGCCGCGTCACGTGACCTTCGGTCCCGGGGGTTTTTACCGAGGCACGCACCCAGCACGGATGATGGGATGGCTATGGAATCAGCACCCGTCACTTGCCTCAATGAGACTGCTGCTGTTAGCTCCCCCCCTCCACTAATAGCACACAGGCTCATGGCGCTCTCACCCACCGTGCACATGTGCAGCCATCACTAGTGCACCAGGAGCGTCCTTCCTCCAGTGGTGGAGTGATGTCCACTCCCTGGTTTCCCACTGGACACAACTCTGGGTTGCAGCCGCAGGCACCGCCACGCCTGGACCTATGTCATGACCCCCCCAGCATTCGATGTACCCTGATCGATTGTCGACATTTTCCCAAGGGGTACAGGATGTTGGGGAGCGGACTTATCCGTTCCCCACTTAGCAACGTCCATGGTCCCATGCCTCCGGGGGGAGGATCTACCAGCAGGACCAGGGGTAACCTGTCCGATCCGACCCTGGTGTGACCACGTTACCGCAGCCACACTAACCTGTAGACAGACGGATAGGGGGCTTGGTTGCCATGCCCTCCACCGCTACCCCCTTATCCACAGGGGTCTTATACAGATCCCACCAGGGAACTGTAAGCAGCAGTGCACTCTTCAAGGAGAGAGCGGGGGGGTGCAACATGACGCACTCTCTTGCTCTCCCCCCTGCCTCCCCCCAGTGTTTGAGGTTACCCTGGCCCCCATGGAAATTCTGCCCCCGGGCCGTCACAGACATTTTTCTCCATGGGGACCAGTTGCTTTATGCCCCTCAGAGGGACCAGTGGCTTTGAGCAGACCTGCATCAGCTCCTTGGTCGCCTGTGGCATCCAGCCTCCTCAAGCTGGTTCGACCTTGGTCCACCTCCCTCTTAGGTGCTGTCCGATCAGCAGGACAGACCCCCCCCCCCCCCCCCCCCCCCCCCCCCCCCCCCCCCCCCTCCCCTTAGTCCAGTCGCTGATCATGGAGCCACCAGGGACCCGCCCTCACATCGTACTACTTCCCAGCTAGGGCAGGACCCTCACGCACCCCTGTCTTTGCCGCCTCTTGACGGTTCTTCGCAACCTCTCCAGGAACCCGACACTCCCGATCTTGAGGATGAGGTTGAGGAAGTCTCCTTCTCATCTTGTGACCTATCTGCAATTGAGCAATGGCGCCCTGATCTTGTCATGAGGGAGTTGCCACCCTTGGACAAGTTCTTCTCAGTGTCAAAATCCGTTCACCCTGGCCAAGTGTGCTCGCGCCAGACTAGTCACCCCTCAGATCCTGTTTTCCATTTGGGAGTGTCCGGCAACTCTATCCAGGGGGTGCGCAGGTCGTCCATCCTCCAGGGAAGTAATCCCTCTCAGCCCCGGAGGCGGTCCCTGTAGGCACGTTCCTCAGGGACCCCGATGGCCCCACATCTCCTCCCTGTTTGCCAAGTACTACCCTGCGGCCAGGGAAATGGCCATTTCTCCTGCCCACTGCCGGTTGATACCCCATTCAGTTCCTCCCACTGCCACTTTGATCTCACTCAAGACGGTAGTGGAATGGGACTGCATAGCCAGATCGGGGATCCTACACTTCACTGCTGGTCATGTATTTATGACATGCTCACACAACAGGTGGAGGAGATCTGTCCGGAGGAGGAAGACTCGGTCTCCGTGTCCTCAGATGCTCAGGCCTCTGAGACACACTCTGACACTGACTTACGGTTCTTCAGGAACCCCATGATGTGAATCCTGGTCAACAGGAGCTCGCTTCACTTTCGGCTGCGGCAGACAGTGTAGCCAGGAGCCATTTTAATTGTTTATTAGCCTGCAGAGATTCCTTCCTTTTGAAGGCTATCTCTCCCTGGAGCGTAAGCCAGCCCTGCGGTGCATTCCGGGTCAGTAGCAGTCGCTCTTCGGTGTCTATTCGGCTGCCTTTATCACTCATTCAGCTGAAGAACATAAAGAAGCAGCCTCATATGCGACTCTTCAGCCTCGCCCTCCCAGACCCTCCTTTTGTTCCTCCCCTCACCTCGCCAAACCCCAACCTTATCAGAAGCAGCCCCCAATCCACACTGCATGGCCCGCCCAGCACTCTACTTGCCCCCCCCCTCTCGGCCAAACACGAACCTTCCCAAGCACAATTTTTGTTTTGGCTGTCAGGGACAGTCCAAGAGGTGACTGGAGGACCCTCCTATGGGGGAGCTGGAGCAGGGAGAACTCAGACTGCTACAACTCAGTCACCCTCCCACCACCCCCTCCCCCCCAGAGTCCCTCCGAACCCTGCCTATCAGCCTCTCTGGCGGACAGCCTATCCCGACATGCCCACCAGCGGAGACATATGGGGCCGCAACCCTCAGATAGTAGCGGTCCTAGAGAAAGGGTTCTGACTGCCTTGGGCCCATGAACGCCCTCCTCTGATGTGTGTTCTCCCCCTCCCTCTCCCAGCCATACCTCCCCTGCCCAACCTTCATGTCATCCCCAAGCCACCAAGTTCCAGATGGACACTCTGACCCAGTTCAGAGAGACTCCATCCACTACCAGGACTGGGCAACCTTGATAGATCTGAAGGATGCTTATTTTCAGATTCTCATACACCCATCTCACAGACAATACCAACGGTTCGTCTGGCAGGATCGAGTATTCCAGTTAAAGGTGCTCCCCTTGGGCCTCTCCCTGGCACCCTTCCTCTTCACAAAGGTGGTCAGGGAGATGGCCTCCCTGGCAACTCAAGAAGACACACGTTTCCTGGTGTACCTCGACGACTGGCTCATCCTGGCTCCCTCCTGGGCCCAGTGTCAATCCCATGCCAACCTACTTCTGCATCTCTGTTCCAAGCTAGGGTTTATCACCAACCCCTAGAGTGCGAACTCAACCCCAGTCAACAGTTCTCCTTTCTGGGTATGAGATTCGACACACTCTCCATGATGGTCTCCCTGACTCCAGAGAGGTCCACCCGCATTTTGGACCTCATCTGCCACCTCCGCCTATCCACCTACACCCCTGCCAGAACCCTTACCTCCCTCCTAGGGATGATGGAGTCCCTCTCGTCCCTCATCCCCTAGGCAGGGTCCCCAAGCGCCAACTTCAAAGGGAGTTCCATCATCGATGGTCTCAAACCTCCAACCTCTGGGATCAGTCCACTCCCCTGGGCCCTTGGTTCCAATGGGCCACAGACAAGTGGCTCGACCCTTCCACCCTACCCCAGGGGTTCCCGTGTCCCTTCCAATCCAGCCTCCAGAACTCTACACAGATGCTTCCAACTCGGGCTGGGGCTCCCACTTTGAGACCTTCATGCCTTTGGAGTGTGGGGTTCAGAGACAGCTCATCCCCACATCAATGTCCTGGAACTGGAAGCAGTCAGGCTTGCCCTCCTCCACTTCCAACCCCAGGTCTCTCACCGACTTGTTCTCCTGTTCACGGACAACACTTCGGTGGCATGTTATGTCAACAAGGGTGGGGGGGGGGGGGGGGATGGGGGGGGGGGGGCTCTCTCTCTCTCTCTCTGAACAGAGGCCCTCCTCCGCTGGTGCCACTCACGGGGAATACCTCTCCATGTGAGGCACATAACGGGAACCCTCAATAACCTAGCAGACTTCCTCAGTCGGTCCAAGTCCCTCCTCCACATGGAATGGACCCTCAGCAGCTAACCCTCCTCTCAGTGTGGAAACTCCGGGTCAAGCCCATGATCAACCTCTTTTCCACCTGATTCAACCTCCATCTTCCAGTATATGTCTCTCCCGTCCCCGACCCTCCGAGCGTATACAGTCGATGCTCTGTCCCCTCCCTGGTCGGGCCTCATAGCATACACCTTCCCTCCATTCCCGATCCTCCACAAGGTGATCAGGAAAGCAAGACTGGAAAGACCCAGGCTCATCCTCATCGCCCCATGGTGGCCAACCCAGTCCTGGCTCCCGGACCTCAAGTCTCTCTCCCATATTCCCCCTCTCCAGCTGGGTACATGTTTGGACATGCTCAGAGAGCCTCGCTCAGGTTGCCCCCACTCCAACCCCAGATGCTCCGCCTGCATGCCTAGCCTCTGTGCCAGGCCAGTTGCGAACATTTGCCCCTCCCCCCCAATCGGACGGATCCCAGTCCGTCCTAGACATACTCTCTGTGGCAGGGGCCTTGCAAGACCTTCAGGACATACCTGCGGCCTCTCGCAGAGCCAGCACTGAGTCTGTCTACAATTCTCGTTGGGTGAGATGGGTCTCCTGGTGCTCAGATAACTCTGTTCCCCATGATTGTCCTTCCAATATCCAGTTAGGCAACTTCCTATCCCACCTATTCTCTCCCTAAAACTCTCTGCTAGTTCCATTCGGGGCTACAGGTCAGCCAACTCAGCGGCCCCCCTTTTGAGAATGACTCCTTTCTCAGCGAGATTCTAAGGGGGTAGCTCTGTGTGAGTCACAGTCCCCTAGGCGGGTCCACCTTTGGGACTTCTTCATTGTCCTTGACGCTCTCAGAAAACCCCTTAGTGGGACCCCAGAGACATTGCCTTCCACAGGGTTGGTTCTGTCTCTCTCAAGTTTCTTCCGAAATTCTTGGCTAAGAATCAGGAAACGGGCACAGCCTCCCCCTCCCTCATCATCCGCTAACTCGCGGAAATCTTGGGAAAAGGGGAAAGCGGGGGGCACATGGACCTGTGCCCTTCTAGGTGTCTGAGAGACTACTGGGAACGCTTGCACCCCAGGCGCTCCTCTCAGAGGCGTCTCCTCATTCATCAACCCCAATCATCATAAAAAACATCATCTGCTGGCACTATGTCTAGGTGGCTTTCCAAGATGGTCATATCTGCTTATGTCCAGGCGTATAAGGATCTCTCCGTCGTATCTCCTCGGGCCCATGAGGTCAGAACACTGGCCACTCCCGCAGCGTTCCAGCGCTCTGTCCCCTTGCGCCACCTCCTGGAGGCAGCCTACTGGCCTTCGGAAAATCCCTTCATAAACTTTTATTTAAGGGATATCCGCATGACTAGGGCTGATGGTTCTAAAGGGATTTCTTTTGTTGCGGCGAACGCAGCCGTATCTGTTCCGCCTTCTAACCTCAAAAACCATTAGGGCACTTGGCCCTCCTCCAATTCCTTTAAATTCTGCTACGGTCTGACATGGTAAAGTATATGATGCTAAAATGGGGAGTTTGTATTATACTCCCAGTTTGTATACTCACCATGTCAGACTCTAATGCCAGCCCTACCTTCCCCTCACACACTGTGATTCTCGGGGTTACCTTGCGCATATGCCTCGCTGAATGAGGAACAGGAAGTTGGCACCAGCTTTTTTCCTTGGCGGAAGTAGGGTGGGCGTCACTTGATAGTCTTATTACTGCATTAGCCTAAAAAAAATTCAGCCTGGCAGAGCTAACTAACTGCCGTTGAATGCTACGGTCTGACATGGTAAGTATACTAGCAAAACAGGGAGTATAATATAAACTCACCATTTTTGTTTTGTTTTCGTTTGCCTCAAGGCTGAATGGACTGGGTACTGGGGCTTGGCTGTATGAAAATCTTCAAGTTAGATTAATGTTATTCTATTTTTGTATCTTTTAACTGTCTGTATTTTACTATTTACCAATAACACACTTTATCAATTCAGTCATGCACACTCTCTCTCTCTATCACTGTCTCTCTCTCCCTCCCTCCCTTTCTCTCTCTTTATATGGCTTTACTCTGTGTGTCGTTTAGGCCAGAACATGTGTATTTGCCTGTAATATTGATAACTTATGATGTCAGCCATGCAGAATCCTGGCTTCTTATGTTGCTCATTCTATTTGCTCACAGTACGCCAAGCATGTATAGATGCATTCTCTTAAAGCACATGATCCTGCATGTATTAGTGCATACAATCAGCCATGCACTCACATACACAAAACACTCGCTTGAACGCATGCACACATGCACACACACACACTCATGCCTGCTCACTCTTTTTCTCTGACACACTCTCTCTCTTTCACTCACACACACACACACACACACACACACACACACACACACACACACACACACACACACAAAACACACACATTTACATCTTTAGACATCATCACAGCCTTTCAGTGATAGAAAGATTCAACCCATCCTATGAATGTTGTGTGCTGCAGGCGACTGAGGGAGAAGTTTGAAGCAGAGACCAGAGAGCTTGAGAACTCAGAGAGAAGGGCTGTCAAAAGTTCAATGAAATTAAGGTGAATCCTCATTGTAGCTGCTGAACATTGTCTTAGAATGAATAGA
>JADBJO010002462.1:0-17500 GCA_016801955.1 Conus betulinus
TGTTGAACAAGTGGACTGCCGACGAAGGACGATAGAATTATGTATACTGTGGCTGAGCCCTAGTCCAACTCAGTCGTATTATTCGAGCGAAGTTCGAGACTTGTCGTTGCTGATTAACGTGTCTGAGCCGTGGTCCACGCAGTAATCAGGTTATTGCTGTCCATTTGAACGACACCCCCGCCTTATTGAGAGAAGCGTTCCAAGACGGCAATGACGAAAGGAGTACTCAGGTATTCAATATTGTTTTTCCAAGAAAGTCGTGAATATTTTACTAGCAGCCACATCAAGCGCGAACGATCTTGAATGACGTTGTCCAATGTTGTAGTTTGTCAAACGTACTAGTCCGGAAACTTCCGTTGTGTCCCGGCTAATCAGGGTTGGTGACAATAACAAAATCCAGTGCAGTGCAAGGGTTTATTGAGTTACAAGCCGTACTAAACGAGAATAGAGATAAATTACTTTGCTAACAGAACCGGCAGCTTTGCCAGGACTAAATAACCTTTTCGACTACAAAAAGCAAACAAACGAACAAAGAACAACAACGAAGCAAAAAAAAAAAAAAAGAAAGAAAAACAAGCCAGCAACAACAACAACAACCAACAACAAAACTTGAACACCTTGGGGCGAAAACCCGGTCTTTGCCCAAGGAAATATTTCAAGGCAACTAGACAAGATGAATAGCATTACAAAACATATACTTATTATCACCGCTGACGTGTCACATGACAACAAATCATTAAAAAGAAAACAAACAAGAAGAGAAAGAGGGACTTCTAAAAGACTGAGGGCTAATGTCAATTACCCTTAGTGTCCGTATATTCCGATTTTCCACGCCATGTTTGTGCCACAGTGCGCGAACTGTGCCGGGGATGATATAGGCATACGTAACATATGCACTTAAAACAAAGATACGTTGAAAATTAACTGATTTGGTTGTGAACTTATCCAGCTTTATCTATTACCATTAAGACTGGACTGTGAACCCTGATGTGGGCACCGTTTGGCGGCTGGACTAAAAACAGCATGACTTTCGTGTTCACCGTCGCTGCCAGGGTTCGAGTCCGCTTTTCGACACGTTGTGGTCGCACACACTTCACAGCAAATAAACATAAGTTATGGCCACATTACCCATTTTTCTCACATATGACATACATTCATATAGAGGAATTTGGATTTCAATTAACATCTTCTTGGTTCAATGAAATCATGGACAGGGATAAAACTTTGTTTAATCTGACACTTCTGCATTTAACCGATCGATATATCTTCGGTCCTGACTGAAGAAGGTCATACTGATTTGCAAGAACGTGGTCTGTCCACACGTAATCTTCTTCGCTTTACAAAACACACGGCACCTGTATAGCTCACTCAGACTTTTTTTGTCTCTCACCAACGATTTTTCCTCCCCACGTTCTACCACTTTCTCAAGCACATTTCTGCTCTTCACAGTCAACCCACCATACCAACACATAAATGAGAAAGTTAGAACAGATTCCAGAAGCATGAATGAATAATGTCCGAAGAGAAGTCAGTTTCACATGAAATGATCGCAGCTTGCGAAGACATATAATCTGGTTTGACATTTTTTTGTTGACATACTCAACTTTTGTTTGAAAAAGCTAAAACAAACAAACAGACAAACGACAACAAGGAAGGGGACAATGTATCGTATGGAAAGGAAACAGGTATGTTCACACATGAAAACAGATATGATCACAGGCTGAACTTGAAATAGTTTAGCACACGGTCGAAAAACGGCTATCATCGCATTACAAATAAAAAAAGAGCTGATTATCACGTGAACAGTTATTTGTAACACGACTATTTTAAAAAAAAAAACACTTTTTTAAGTTAGCAGCCTTTACGGATTAATTAGCTCATGAAAAATAACGAAAACATAGCCAATACACCTGGAAATGGATATTCACACGAGCTAATGTAGCATCTTTCACACGATAAAGAGCACTTATATCTATTTCCTCAGTGCGCAAAACATGTAATCTTAAAATAAAAACAATTAACGTCCCCCCCCCCCCCCCCCCGAGAATAAAACGACAACAAAACAAAACAAAAAACCTAGGATCGATTTTTTTAAAAGCTTGTTCTCACGTTAAAACCCGCCCAGCACGTCTAGCGTTTCATCAGCTTTCATCAGTTGACTTGTGGGTTATAGTAACGGCCGTGATGTCTTTCCCTGATCTGTATTGCTCGTCCTCTGTCTGTCCTATCGTTCTTCTGAGTTTCCTAGTCCGCCCATGCGGTGTACGCAGTGTTTGTTGTCTCCTCAACCCCCCCCCCCCCAACCCCCCCGCCCCTAACCGTGTGGAGTGACGCTCTGCAGTGTCCGCCCTCAGGCACCACTGAGATGTGGGTTTCAACAGAAACTAGACAACCGGCAGCGGGGCCTTGTGATTGCTCAACATGACCGCAGAGGGTTTTGAACGGGAAATGTGCCGTGAACACACACACCCACACACATACACATTACACAAACACAACATGTCCACACACAACAAACACACAACCAATTGTCTTGGTTCGCGTTACTGTCATACACACACACAACAACGTACGCAGCACGAACGCAGGTACGCAACCCCCCCCCCCCCCCACAACACACAACACACAACACACGAACCAGCGAAAAACAAATCAATATAAACAAAACACACACGCCTGGCATAAGGGGCTTTGTGATTGTGCATTGATTGTGAAGGCTTGCATTAAAGAGCTCTACCCACACAAACCCACACTCACAACACACACGCACACACACCAACACATAGAGTAAGAACAACAGACGACACCCGATACGAAAGAGAGATAGAAGGACAGGCCCTACATACACATACACACATATCAGATAGACATACCACCGATACCAAGCATAGAGTAAGAGAATACATCCAGACAGACAGACAGGACCAGAGAGAGCAGAGACAACCTTTTAAAGTACAACCACATGTTGTCCCGACTCGCCGCTTGAGGTTCCATCTGCTACTCCACGTATAACAGGTTTGGGACATTACCCCCATATTGATATCTACACCTTTTTCTTTTCTATCCATTGACATATCCCCGTAAAAACGCAGAGAGGAGGGATTGAGTGGGTGGGTGTGGGGGGTGAGCGAGAGAGATAGAGATAGCGATAGAACCGAGACAGACGACAGAACAGACAACTACAGACAGAAGACATTGAGCCACGAGAGAGATAGCAGAGAGGATAGAAGAAGCGAGAATTTTCAAGTCTGGACACGCTATTACATTCACTCTTCAAGGAAAAGTCCGAGCACTAATTCTGTTCATGTGCACCGCTGAGATATAGTAGGAGAAGAGAGTAGAGAGAGATAGAGAGAGGAGAGAGAGTTAAAGTGTGAAGAGGTGATACACCGGAGCAACACACACACCCACACACACACTACACACACACACACCCACAGCCAGCCGTCACGCCTCACACCCACACACCCAAACAGCACACACCAACACACACACCCCACACAACCCACACTAAAAGCGAAAACAAACAAATAACCAAACCCACCCGCTCGGCGAGGGGCTTTGTGCATTGGAGGGTGACGTCCTTGCATGCAAGCGTTTCTTACAACACAACACACACACTACCAGCACCCACTCTTATGCGGCGAGACCGTTTGTCGTGTCGCTATAGATGGCGTCCTGTTATTAGCCCCATAGAGGCGGTGTGGACATTGCTTCTGAATATTACCCCACTAGCTTCGGCCACAATGCCTTGTATCTAAAAAGACGGGTGCGCTCTTAATGCCGGTGCTTTGGTGCATCAGATGTGGTGCTGATTTCTAACACACCACTCGGATACCTTTTTTTCATTCCCTCTTCCCTTGAACAAGTATCTGTAACACTGTACAGTAGGAGGGTGGAGGAGGTGATGGGAGAGGAGGATGAAGGAGGAGAGAGAGAGCAGAGAGAAGCGGAGAGATAGAGAAGAGACGAGAGAGAGAGAGAGAAGATTGTGTGTGGTGTGTGTGTGTGTGTGTGTGTTTTGTGTGTGTTGTGAGAACACGACAGAAAACAAGAAACATATTTTATTGCCATATGAAAACCAGAGGTTTTGTGGGGCACGAGATGATCAAAAGTTCAAACATTCCACGAAACCTAAACTAATCCCAGCGTGTCCACAAGCAATCTTGCAACATCCCATTAGTATCAATAAGAAAAATGCACAGTGGTGTATCAAGTCTGGATTTTTTTTGTCTCCGACGAGAAAAACCCACAACACAGGATATACTAAGTGGGCAAGTACAGGTTTGGAAGCAGTCCAATAACATGAGCACCGAGGGTTTTGTCATGTGTTAGTCTCGTGGTGGAAAATCTCTCTTTTTTTTCTCTCCTTTTTTTTGTATCCTTGTCATTTAGTTTTGTTGCAGAACGTCATATCGAAAAAAAAAATGTTAGTTTTGTCCCTCACGACTTGTAGCATGTCGCCGCCGCAGAATCTTGTCCTCAACGACTTTCCCTTTCGCCAGAATCTGTTTCTCTGCAGTGTTGGTATATAAACGGAACGGCCCCTGGTCATTTGGAGTTAGTTCATTGGCGCCTATTCGTATCTGGTTGGGTTGCTCGTCTGCAATTTTGTGTCGTGGTGTTGTTGCCTTCCAATATAGCCGCCTGTTTTATCCGGTAGTAACTGTGGCATACAATTTGAGCTTGGGTGTGCTTTCGTTCTTTTGTGTTTCTTCCAGAATCAAATATAAGAACGTTTCGCGCTTCGCATTGAATAGAAATTTCAGGCGAGCATCATACTAAAATAAATTCATTAAAATGTAACCCTGATTTTCCCAGACTTGCTGTAATCCTAAATCGTTGACAAGGTTTGTCGTCTGTGCTTCCCTCTCTCTTCTCTCTAGTCTCGTCTCTCTCTCTCTCTCTCTCTCTCTCTCTCTCCCCTCTTCTCTCTCTCTCTCTCTCTGTGTGTGTGTGGTGTGTGTTGGTGTGTGTGTTTTGTGTCAAAACTGTGTTTGTGTGTGTGTTATGGTGTTGTTGTTTTGTGTGTGTGTGTTTGCGCGCGCGCGCGTGCGCGCGCGTGCGTGCGGGCCTGGCGCGTGCGTGCAATGCGTGCGTGCGCGCGGCATGACAGTGTTTTTGTTGTGTGTTTGTGTGTGTGTGTGTGTGTGTGTGTGTGTGTGTGTGTGTACTTGGTGTGTGTGTGTGTGGTGTGGTGTGTGTGTGTGTGTGTGTTGTGTGGTGTGTGTGTTTGTGTGTGTGTTTAAAACGGATAGGAAGTCAACTGCCAACACTATTTATATCGTTTTTTTGCACTCTGCACATTGTTCAGAAAACGTTTGGTATGAGCTAGTAGTTTAAAAAGATCAGTGTATTCTACATGGTGAGCCTCTAGCATTGTTTGCATGCTGCGTATGAGTCTGTAACTTACATCTCTGTGCATCTCTGTTCGGGCCTGTTTCTTCGGGCGGACGCCATGCCTTTTTGCTTTGTTTTCTGAATGGTCCATTCTTCTGTATAGCAAATTCACATGGCGGTTAGAAATGGAATGGTACAACGGTGGGCAAGAGGGTGAGGGGGAGGGGGGGGCTGTTTGGGGGCAGACCGGGGGCGGGGGCATGGAAGGACGCTTGGTCAGAGGATAGCCCTGTGTCAGTTGTCAGTTGGTCAGGCTGAAAAATGTGCCTCTATGTGTACAGTTATATTCTCTCGGTACAAAATGAATATTTCCTTGATACATACATGGTGTTCGAATTTACTCATCAATCCATGTTAAAAAAAAAATGCATCCGATTTTTTGTTTATTAGGTATTTATCTATTGATTTATGCATATTTTTTTTACTTTTGTCATTTTTAGTAATTATTTTTTTTTTCTCGGGGTAGTGGTGATCGTAATGAATTTAATGGGTTATTAAATTACTACCCAGCCTCTCATCTCTCTCTCTCTCTCCCAGGCTCATCTCATCTCTCTCGCTCTCTCTCTCCTCTCTCTCTCTCTCCGCCCTCTCCCCTCTCTCTCTCTCCCCCCTCCCTCCCCTCATCGGCCCCCCCTTCCCCTCTCCCTCTCCTCTCTCCCCCTCCTCCCTCTTCCTCTCTCTCATCACTCTCCTCTCTTCGTCTCCCTCTCCTCTCTCATCTCTAGCACTCACCTCCCTCTCCTCTCTCCCCCCTCTCCTTCTCCCCCCTCTCCGGCTTCCCCGACTCCTTCCCCCCTCTCTCTCCATCTCATCCCCCAAAAGTTCCTCTCTCTCTCATATTTAGACTCCCTTTTTTTGCTCTCACAGGAAGAGGGTGGGCGGGTGCTGACGTCTATGCTCTGTATATTTTCCAATGGGACTTTGCGTAGATTTTTGATGACGGTGGCTTTTAAGATTTTTTTTTAATCATAGCTCAATGTCTTCTTTGATTGACTAATCTACCCCCCCCCACCCCCACCGCCCCCCACCCCCCCCCCCCCACCCCCCCTCCCCCCTCTTCCCCTTTCTTCCTCTTCTGGCTCTTACCGCTCCGTCTTTTATTATTTTAGCGGTAATTGAGTAATGGATGAATGCCATTCAAATGATTGATTACGTCAATTCCACGTCAACGGCTACAGGAACTTCACCCCCTTCTACGATCCAGTCCTAGACTTCAAAAGGCCATTCCAGTCCCACCCATTCTGGGAGAAAGAAACAGCCAGTCCCTAAGAAATTTTCTCATGCCTTCTCACTTCCTTCCCACCCGTCAGATGGACTCCACCACCCGGTGCTTTCCGTGTGGTATAACATGTGTGATCTGCCAGAACACCAAGTAGAAAACTTCAAAAGCATAGTAACAGGAGAATCATTGCCCCACCCAACGTCACATGGACTGTTTCACCAGCAACATCATCTTGTTACCGTTTTGCAGCAAATGCCCACACAGTCAGGTCTGTTGGGGAAACTAAAAAAACTCAAAAAAAAAAAACCCTCGTTTTTTACCAGCACAGATCGAACCTCAAAAAGAACACTGGAACTTTAGTAACCAGATATTTCCACCAGACTAATCACCCCCTTCAGGATCTAAGATGTGTTGTTATAAAAAAAAGAAGTTTTTTTTCAAAGGACAATGATTACTGACTGACTCCGACGTGAATCTTTCTGGTCTAACAAATTACGTACTGTTTACCCAGAGGGCCTCAACATGGTCACCTAGACTCCTCCCCTTACCCTCCCTTCTCCCTCCCCTCCCATTTCAAGGATACCCCCCCCACCCTTCGCCCCTCGCCCCCCCCCCCCCCCCCCCCATCTTACCCCCATCCCCTAATCTCCATCTCAGTATCTACCCTTTCTGCCACACCCTTCATTCAATCCTTTTTTCAGACCTCCCCCTCCCAGGCTCTTGACCTTCTTCCTCCCTACCAGCTCCTCCGGAGACAACTCTTGCTGGTCTCCCTCCTACTCCCCCCCCCCCCCCCCCCTTTCCACCACGTTTACTATCTTCTCTCCCCTCCCCCTCCCCTTTTTCATACGCGGGCTTACGTGCACGCGCGTGCGCCACACGCACACGCACGTGTGCGGGCGCTAATGCGTGCACGCACTATTTAAATTTTCCCCTTCCTCCCTCCTTATTTACAATAATTTCGTTCCTGACCCCAGTCCTTCCCCTACCTATATACTTACACCCCTCTCCCCCTTCCCCCTCTTCCCACTCTGCTCCCCCCTTTTCGGGAGTAGGCATGTGTGTGGTCAGCCTGCTTTAAAATGGTGCTCTAGGTGCGATATACTTTGCAGAATTATATGTCACCTTACTTACTTATGCACATAGTTTCATATTTGCGGGAGCTATACACAGGTGAGATGGGTTTGTTTGAAACGTTTGTAGACAACTAAATCTGCGACATGTTATTGAAAACCGGTATTTCCCTCTCTCTCTCCCCTCTCTCTCTCTCTCTCTCTCTCTCCCTCTCTGTCTCTGTGTGTGTGTGTGTGTCTCTCTCTCTACCCCGCTTTCTGTCTCTCTCTTTCTCTCTGCAGTATTGAGTGCATGTGCGTGCAGTGTGTGCGTGTGTGTGTGTGTGTGTATGTGAGTGAGTGAGTGAGAGAGAGAGAGAGTGTGTGTGTGTGTGTGTGTGTGTGTGTATTTTGGGGTGTGAGTTTGTTTCTGTGTGTGGGTGTTGTGTGAGTATGGGGGGGGGGGGGGGGGGAAGTGGCATCGGTTATGGAGTTTATAGGGGTGCAATGTTTAACACTGATCACTTTTGTTAACTGCCAAATTTCGATTTTTTTCTGTTTTGGGTGCCTGTGCCAGCCATCTGCAATTCACTGAGTAGTAATCAAAGAAAGACAGAGTTCAGGATTGTTTTGATTTTCCAGCACCACCTAATCAAAAAAAAAAAAAAAAAAGTCCCCGAGGAAGGCCCAGAGCCGAACGTTGGAAAAAAGAAAAACTTGCTTGTTTTCTTTGCCCCTTATATATAATATATATATATATATATATATATATATATATATATATATATATATATATAGAGAGAGAGAGAGAGAGAGAGAGAGAGAGAGAGAGAGAGAGAGAGAGAACTGTTTTAAACTTTGATAATCGCACCTGCTGCTGCTGCCCTGTCTTTTCCCCCCCTCCCCCCCCCCCCCCCCCCCCTCCGCCCCCTCCCTTGCCCTGTCCCTTATATTTTTCTTTTCTCTCTGGTCCTAAAAAAAAAAAAAACCTTATTACCTTTATTACCAATCTATTTCTGTTTATTCATTTATTTGTTTGTTTCTTTATCTTTTCTATTTTTTTATCATCCATCCGGAGGGCTCGCCCTAGCACACTGCCCACATGACTATGGCTGTTTTCCCTTTTGTGTGTGGCATTTTTTAGTTAGTTTTCACATGATTTTAGCACATGATTTTTTGGTTTTCACATTTTCCCTTTTCCCGTTTGTGTGTGGCATTTTTTTAGTTTTGTTTTTCACATGATTTTGGCTGTATTTTCCTTTTGTGTGTGGCATTTTTTTTTTTGTTTTCACATTTTAGCTGTTTTTTCCTTTTGTGAGTGTCATTTTTTATTTTTATTTTTTTGTAAACGTGGAATTTTGATCACATCTAGTCTTCATTTTACTTATTTGCTAGGCTTAGTTGACTGCCTTACATTTTTGTCCCTTGTCAAATTTGGGAATGGGGATGTGTGGCTGCTGTTTTTGTTTTAAATACAGAAATGAATGAGGCGTTTTTTACTATTATACTTCAACTGTATACGGGAGGAAATGGAAGTCTTTAGAAATGACTGTACGTATATCCACCATCTTAAGTAAAACACGGCCAGTGTACGATTTCTTCGTCGTTGAACTGCCAGGGTCTGGGAAAATATTGGAAAAGGAGAGATGCGTTTCAATAGCTACGAACAAAACGTTATTCAATCTATTTTCTACAAGATGCCCATTTTAGTCACAAATTAGAACATCAGATTAGATCCGAATGGGGCTATGAATACATATTTGCACGTCATACAACAAGATCTCGGAGAGTGGCCATTCTATTTAATAATAATATAGAATTTAGAATTAAGAAGTCAATAAGAGATAATACAGGAAATTGTATCATTTTGATAGGGTAGGGAATGGGTAGGGATAGTGCATTGGTTGATAAATATGGATTAATCACTCCCTTCAGGATCTAAGATGTGTTGTTATAGATTTTTTTTTTTTTTCAGAGGACAATGATTACTGACTCCGACATGAATCTTTCTGGTCTAACAAATTATGTACTGTTTACCCAGCGGGCTTCAACATGGTCACCTAGATTCCTCCCCTTACTCTCTCCCTTCTCCCTGATTCCCCTTCCAAGGATACCCCCACCCTTCGCCTCTACCCCCCCCCCCCCCCCCTCCTTTTCATTATCTACCCTTTCTGCCACATCCTTCATTCAATCCTTTTTTCAGGACCACCATCAATCACATCTTTACTCTGCAAGTCTCACTGCCAGGGCTGTATATAAGAGTCCTCTTGTTGTCCTGGCAAATGTGCTTTGTGTTCAATGTGTATGTTCATGGAAATAAAACTATTTAAAACCAATCCTTTTATTAAATTTTTTTTCAGACCTCCCCCTCCCAGGCTCTTGACCTTCTTCCTCCCTACCAGCTCCTCCTGGTGACAACTCTTGCTGGTCTCCCTCCTACTCCCCCCCCTCCCCCCCCCCCCCCCCCCCCCCCCCCCCCCCCCCCCCCCCCCCCCCATTTTTTCCCCCCACGTTTACTATCGTTTTCTCTCCCCCCCTCCCCTTTTTCACACGCGAGCTTACGTGCACGCGCGCGCTACCACGCACGTGAGCGCGCGCTAATGCGTGCACGCACTATTTAAATTTTCCCCCCTTCCCCCCCCCTCCTCATTTACAATAATTTCGTTCCTGACCCCAGTCCTTCCCCTACCTACCTACTTACAACCCTTACACCCTCTCCCCTTCCCCTCCTCTTCCCACTCTGCTCCACCTTTTCGGGAGTAGGCATGTTTGTGTTCAGCCTGCTTTAAAATGGTGCTCTAGGTGCGATGTACTTTGCAGAATGATATGTCACCTTACTTACTTATGCACATAGTTTCATATTTGCGGGAGCTATACACAGGTGAGATGGGTTTGTTTGAAACCCTCGTAGACAACTGAGTCTGCGACATGTTATTGAAAACGGTATTTTCCCTCTCCCCCCCCCCCCCCCCTCCCCTCTCTCTTTCTCTCCCCGCTTTCTGTCTCTCTCTCTCTCTCTCTCGTATTCTCTCTCATGCTCTGTGTGCTTTCTGTGCTCTCGTGTTGTGTCTGTGCGTGTGTGTGTGTGTGTGTGTGTGTGTGTGTGTGTGTGTGTGTGTGTGTGTGAGTGTGTTTGAGTGAGTGAGTGTGAGTGTGTGTGTGATGTGTGTGTGTGTGTGTGTGTGTGTGTGTGTGTGTGTGTGTGTGTGTGTGTGTGTGTGTGTGTGTGTGTGTTTTGGGGTGTGAGTTTGTTTCTGTGTATGGGTGTTGAGTGCGAGTATCGGGGTGGGGGTGGGGGAGGTGGGATCGGTTATGGAGTTTGTACGGGTGCAATGTTTAACACTGATCACTTTTATTAAGTGTCAATTTCGATTTTTTCTGTTATGGGGGCCTGTGCCAGCCATCTGCAATTCACTGAGTAGAAATCAAAGAAAGACAGAGTTAAGGATTGTTTGATTTTCCAGTACCACCTATTTAAAAAAAAGTACCTGAGGAAGGCCCAGAACCGAAACGTTGGTTGATCATCGCACCTGCTGCTGCCCTGTCTTTTGCCCCCCCCCCCCCCCCCCCCCCCCACCCACCACCCCACTCCCCCTCCCCCCACCCCATCCCCCCCGCCCTCCCTTGCCCTGTCCCTTATATTTTTCTTTTCTCTCCGGTCCTCAAAAAAACTTATTACCAATCTATTTGTATTTATTCATTTATTTTGTTTGTTTCTTTATCTTTTCTATTATTTTTTTATCATCCATCCGGAGGGCTCGCCCTAGCACACTGCCCACATGACATGGCTATTTTCCCTTTTGTGTGTGGCATTTTTTTTAGTTTTGTTTTCACATGACTTTGGCCGTTTTTCCTTTTGTTTGTGAGTGGCATTTTTTATTTATTTTATTTTATTTTTTGTAAACGTGGAATTTTGATCACATCTAGTCTTCATTTTACTTATTTGCTAGGCTTAGTTGACTGTCTTACATTTTTTGTCTCTTGTCAATTGGGAAATGAGGATGTGTGGCTGCTTTTAAATAAAAAAAAAAAAAAGAAATGAATGATGATGCGTTTTACTATATACTTTCAACTGTATACGGGAGGGAATGGAAGTCTTTAGAAATGACTGTACGTATATCCACCATCTTAAGTAAAACATGGCAGTGTACGATTTCTTCGTTGAACTGCCAGGGTTTGGGAAATTATCGGAAAAGGAGATCAATAGCTACGAACAAAACGTTTTTTTCAATCTATTTTTTTCTACAAGATGCCCATTTTAGTCACAAATTAGAACATCAGATTAGATCCGAATGGGGCTATGAATACATATTTGCACGTCATACTACAAGATCTCGGGGAGTGGCCATTCTATTTAATAATGATATTGAATTTAGAATTAAGAAGTCAATAAGAGATAATACAGGAAATTATATCATTTTGACAGGGTGGGGAATGGGTAGGGATATTGCATTGGTTGATAAATATGGACCTAATAAAGATGAGCCTTCTTTTTTCATAGCCTTACAAACAAAAATAGAAAACGTTAAAATTTTGTGATGTAACAATTGCTGGAGATTGGAATCTAGTGTTTAATCCAAACTTAGACTACCACAATTATAAGAATATAAACAATCCCAATGCACAAGAAGTGGCTACAAACATGATGACAGAACTAGACCATATTGATATTTGGAGAGAACTGAATCCCGGAGTACTAAGATACAGCTGGAGAAGATAAACCCCTTTCCAACAGAGCCGTTTTGATTTTGTCTGGTGTCAGACTCTCTGGTCACACTCATAAAGAATGCTGAAATGTATTGATATTAAGTGATCATTCTCTGGTTAATATCAGCCTTGAAATTAAACATGAAGAAAGACACAGAAGTTTTTTTGGAAATTTAACTCCTCTCTCCTGAAAGATATTTCCTACGTGGAACTCATAAACGAAACATTTAAGAGAGTACAAGATCAATATGCAGTAGTATCTTATAACCGAGAGGTTATAGACCAAATTCCAAACAATGAAATCCAGACCACCATTTCAGATCAACTCTTTTTGGACGTTCTTCTCATGGAGATAAGAGCACAGACTATTTCATATAGCATAAAAGACAGAAATAAAGCATGTAACAAAGAACAACAACTAGAAACAGACATCACAGAATTGGAAAACAAAAGACATTTAAATGATACTGAAAAAATGATGTTAAGAGATAAAAAAAAAGAAAAATTAACTAACATTAGAAATTTTAAAAAATGGAGGGCATAATACTGAGATCGAGAGCTAAGTTGGCCTGAAAGGGTGAGACAATAAACAAATATTTTTGTTCTTTTGAAAAAAGGCATTTTTGTTAGTAAAAAAAAAAAATGATGAAACTGAAATCAAATGGAGGAGAAGTCTTAACTGAAACCGAGGATATGCTTACAGAAACAAAGAAATTTTACCAGTCACTATATGCAGTAAGAAACTCACAGGAATTGGATCTGAACACTTATGTACATAACCTTCCAAAATGAACAAAGACTGAATCTTGTGCCCTTGAAGGATTAATAACAGTAGAAGAAGCATCCGTAGCTCTGTAAAAAATATGAAAAATGATACAAGCCCTGGTACAGATGGAATGACTGTAAATTTACAAAAAAAAAAAAAAATTCTGCCGACAGCTAGTTGTCTTTATCTGCTCTCTCTTAATGAAGGTCACCTAAAGGAAAGATGTCGGTTACGCAAAAGGAAGGGATTATAATCAGTATTCCATAAGGAGATGAACCTAGACAGTATCTTAAGAACTGGCGGCCAATAACACTTCTGAATGTGCTACACACTTCTGAATGACCCCCCCCCCCCCCCAACAGTGTGTGTGTGTGTGTGTGTGTGTGTGTGTGTGTGTTGTGTGTGTGTGTGTGTGTGTGTGTTGGTGTGTGTGTGTGGGTGTGTGTGTGTGTGTGTGTTTGATGTCTTTGTAATTTTCCTCTCTAGTCATTTTACAATTTTTTTTGTCACCAGATAATTTACTTTATCACTACCTTTTTGCGAAGTATATTTTTGATTTTGTTTTTGTTTGTTTGTTTGTTGTTATTTTACTAAACTTGCTGCCCCTATGGAAGTTTTTAACACACTCGGAGATAGATTTGCAGATATATAATTAATTGTATGTTTGGTGGTGAAAAAGACACATAATAATGGATAGATTTGTGCACATTAATCTGTGCTGGTTTATGTACATGGGTGTGCATATATGTACAAATGTAAATATATATATATATATGTATAAAAGTGGTAGGGGGAGAGAGAGAGAGAGAGAGAGAGAGAGAGAGAGGGAGGAGGAAGTGATTAACACGAACACATATGCGCGCGCGCGCGCACGCACACACACACACACACACACCACACACACACACACACACACACACACACACACACACGCACACACACCACCACACACACACACACACACACACACACACACACACACACACACAAGCATACAGACACACGCGCACACATTCATCAGTGAGACGCGCATCTCTCTCTCTCTCTCTCTCTCTCTCTCTCTCTCTCTCTCTCTCTCTCTCTCTCTCTCTCTCTCTTCTCAGCAACACAACGGGAGGCCCTGTGGACCCGAAGCGAAACAAAACCACCATTACCTACAGCACCAACACTGCAACGTCGCCAACTAGCACTCACCTTAGTAAGGCGACGACCCACCACGGTAGGAAGGATAAAACAAGGGCTGTTCTCTCTCCCCCAAACCAACCTTACACGCTGACGATCCGTGATCGATCACCAGAGTGTCCAGACCATGATCATACATCCTGAAGGAAGAATAACTAACAAAAAAAAAACAAACAAACAAACAAATACACTAACTAGCAGAAGTACGGACTGCAGAAGTACGGACAGAGACTCAAGCGAAAACTGCGAAATCCACCTACTACTGCAACGCTTTCAACCAGAGCTCAGCTGCCGCTGTGTGTGTGTGTGTGTGTGTGTGTGAGTGGTTCGCACAGATGTGTAAGCAATCTGAGAGAGAGAGAGAGAGAGAGGGGGGGGACAACCTTGGAAAAGGGGATCACTCGCCGACTCGTGCAATCCACAACGTAATTTAAGTGCACCGAAGTGCGCCAACTAGGTCAGTTTTGTCTCTCTTAGCGTGCTGGTGTGCCCAGACTCGAAGGCACGCCATGGCGGTCCGTCACGGCTCAATGATTTGATTGACTGACCTAGTTGATATGGGACCGTGTCGTCTGAGAATCGTTTCAGCCAAAATTCAGTATCACCACCCTGAGTATAAATGTTAGAGTGTGTTCGTTCGTTTCTCCAGGTGTTGCTGTGTACACACGTACATGTGTCAGATACAGAGTATATTGGCAAGCATAGAACTTGGGGGGGGGGGGGGGGGGGGGGGAGGGGGGGTGGGGTGGTAGTGGGGAAATGAGGGAGGAGGAGCGGGGTGGAAGTCTTCTTGTTTGTACTATATACTGTGTGCTTTGTGGTGGCATTTCTACCAAGCGATTTCGTGTCGTAAGCAGCATTCCTCCGGAGTGTCATTATTTTATTACCAGGAACAAGAGTTGTCCTACTTGTCCAATAGTAACAGTTACCATTAATTTTCCTGCCTCAGTTTTTGGATTTACTTCGATACCAGAAAAGCGAGGTCACTAATATTCTTTTTATTAACATTTTGTGTTTGTGTGACTATATTCAAGACTAAAGGAGAGAAAAAAGGGGTGGGGGGGGGGGGGGTGGGGGGGGGGGGGGGGGGGGGCTGTGCCAGTCTTGAATAAACGTTAATTTGTGTCCGTTCATTTCTCCAGATGTCGTTGTGTTTCTTGTGACAGGTACGGGGGTACATGGACAAACTCGGATTATTTTATTTTATTTTTATTTTATTTTTGCGAGAGGGGACGCAGAAGGAGGAGTGTGTGTGTGTGTGTGTGTGTGTGTGTGTGTGTATGTGTGTGTGTGTGCAGGGCGGGGAATGTCTCCTTTTCCTTTTTGTCATTCTGTGTGCTGTGTGTTAGCTTTTCTACTTGGCGATTTAGTGTCGTAAACAGCATTCGTTTGCAATTCAAGGGTGCATCGTGGGAGCAAGAGTTACTCTCTTTCTTTGTTATTTACAGTTTACTATTATTCCCTGCCTCTTTTTAAGATTTTCTTTTCTTTCTTTAAAAAAAAAAAAAAAAAAAAAAAAAAAAAAAAAAAAAAGGCCATTCTCTGCATTGTGGGAGCAAGAGTTTCTCTCCTTGTTCGTTATTTATACAGTTTACTACTACTGGGGCCGGTAGCTCAGTTGTTAGAGCGCCGGACTCGTAATCTTGGGGTTTGCGGCTTCGAATCTCCGCTGGGCCGTTTAGGTACAGGGCGATTTTTTTCCTCGGAGTTAACATTAGTTCTGACTCCATTCCCATACAGTCCTTCGAATGAGACTGTAAACCGAGGTTCCGTGTGTTAACGCACGCACATCTTGCACACACACGTAAAATCCCATCACCAACTTTCGGAAGAGAAGGCCAGTTTAGCCGTTGGTGTGGATGACACGTTACACATAGCATGCACCTCCCCGAAGATGGAGCATGGCTGCCTTAATGGCGGGATGAAAAACAGTCATACACACAAAACTCCACTCCCTTTGTTGGGTAGATGGGATTAATCCTTGCCTGTCTCTACAGGGAGTGTCCGCAGGAGTATCAGCCTACGTACGCTAAAAAAAAAAAAAAAAAAAAAAACAACAACAACAACAACAATACTACTACTAATGAATCGAGCTTTTATAGCGCTCTTCGATGAGAGAAAAAGACTCATCCCCAGGGCGCTTCACAATACATGAAAAATAAAAGTTTCCATAAACATTGCACAATATATTTAGAAAAAGGCAATAGGTCACAAAGCAAGCACTAAAACAGATGCACAAGCCACATCCCCTCCCCCCCCACTCCATCTTCTTCCCATCCCCCCCCCCCCCCCCCCTCCCCCCGCCACCCCACACACACACTACACACATGACATTATATGAACAACGCTCGACAAGAATTTGGGAACAGAAGAAAAGAACCACCCCCCATCCCCACCCCCACATTACTATTATTCTAACCTCCCCACCCCCCCACCCCCCACCCCTACTATATTCTCTGCCTCATTTTAAGATTTTCTTTCTTAAACAACAACAAAAAAAAAAAAAAAAAAAAAAAAAAAAAAGGCTATATACTCTCGGCACGGTTTTTACGTGCTGTCGTTCTGTTGTGTCAGAAAGGTCACCATCCATTGCAGAGATCACACCTTCCACTCCATCCTACAAGTCATCAATCCCCCCCCCCTTCCCCCCCCCCCCCCCCCCCCCCCGCACCCCCCGCACTCCCCCTTCCCTCCCCCCGTCCCCCCGCCCCTCGCTTCTCGGGATGGTTCTTACCTGTGTCATGTTATCACCATTGCTTGGAGTGGAGGTAACACGTAAATGTATAACTAGCAGCAACAAAAAGAATTTGTATACGATGGCAACAGATGCTTCAGTCTTCTGTATCTCCCCCCCCCCCCCCCCCTCTCTCTCTCTCTCTCCTCTCTCTCTCTCTCTCTCTCTCTCCTCTCTCTCTCTCTCTCTCCCCTCACCCATCCGTTGTGCCTCTCTCCCCTCCACCCCACCCCATCTCTCTCTCCTTTACCACATAACTGTATGTCATGGTAACAGATGTCTCGTCTCTCTCTCTCTCTCTCTCTCTCTCTCTCTCTCTCTCTCTCTCTGTGCCTTTGTGTGTTTTGTGTGTGTGTGTGTGTGTGCCTGTCTCTGCCTGCCTGCTCTCTCTGCCTCTCTCTGCCTGCCTCTCTCTCTCTCTCTCTCTCTCTCTCTCT
>JADBJO010002462.1:37500-57500 GCA_016801955.1 Conus betulinus
CTATGTACATGTTGTGATGTTTAATAGCCTGTGGTAAAAGACTCATGATTTTGTTTGTTTGTTCGCTTGATTTTTGTTTTTTGTTTTTGTTTTCTCATTCATTGTGGTTTTAGATAAACTCATGGTGTTGGTGATGATTAAACATGATTATTTCTCTCTGTGTCCTTTCCTTTGTCTCTCATATTTACCTACATACACGCAACTGCAAGGAAACAAAATGAACTAAACAGTCTAACAAGCGATACATATGGAAACAATATCAACAAAGCAAAAATGGCAAACAAACAACAACAACAACAACAACAACAACAACACACACACACACACACACACACACACACACACACACACACACACACACACACACACACACACAAAGCAGTAAAAGTCAGAAAAGAGAAAACCCAAACCTCATGCATGTGTGTATCCATTTTATTTGAACAGCAGGTGCAATGTACCATGGGATGCCACATGACTCAGCTGGTGGACCTCACATGATGATCAATGGCACTGCCATGCACAATATGCCTCTGCCTCCGCCTCCAGCCATGCAGGTAAAACACTGGTATAAGCCTGAGAGAGAGAGAGAGAGAGAGAGGGGTGGGGGTGGGGTGGGGAGACAGACAGATGAACAGACAGAGAGACAGAGAGAGAGAGAGAGAGAGAGAAAGAGAGGGTGGGGGGTGGGGTGGGGAGACAGACAGATGAACAGAGAGAGAGAGAGAGAGAGAGAGAGAGAGAGAGAGAGAGAGAGAGAGAGAGACATTTGTATTGTAAGTAAATTGACTAATCAAAGTGAAGAATAGGATCCCCCTAATATTGCAAAACTTGGCTGCATGTTAAATACGCCTGTTCATGTGTATGCAGTCAACAAATCCACATGAGGGAAAGTTCATACTTCAACCCACCTTGCTTACCTACACACACACACACACACACACACACACACACACACACACACACACACACAACACACACACACACACACACACACACACACACACACACACACACACACACACACACACACATCTGCACATACTTCCTCAAGCACACACTTGTACATGATAGGCCAACATATTTACTTACATAGCTGCATGTGTATGAGTGAATGTATATGCTGAGAAGTTATGCATGTAGAGGCATGGCTTAGCACTTTGCTGATGAATTCATGCGTGTTTGGTGTTTGCCACTTTTCTGGATGGTCATCAATGTTACTGGAATTTCTTGACATTTAAAATCTGTTCAGTGACACAAAAGTTGTGACATCAGTGCTTTCATTTATTGTGAAGTTGACCTCTTTAGATGTCTGTGTGCATGAAGTTAAAACTTTCAAGGCATAGTTTTCTCACGTTCTGATTATGCGTCAGTTTGTCTAGTGTTTCATCATTTATTGCACAGCTCTAACATAACACTGTTTGCTGTAACATGTCCATCCTAGTCCATCACTTTATTTTCAAAACAAACCTCAGAATATGTCAGTTGAAGCAGTCTTTCACCTGTGGCTCCACTTCACCTTTTTTCAAACCTGCTTTGGTCACTTTGGGAGTGCATGTGTGTACATTTGTATGTGTGTGTGTGTGTGTGTGTGTGTGTGTGTGTGTGTGTGTGTGTGTATGCGTGCGTGCGCATGTGCATGTATATGTGTAAGTGTAAATGTGGTGGAGGGGATTAAGGTTATAGGGCAGAGGCATGCATGTTGATGTGTCTTTTACATACGTGTGTGTGTGTGTGTGTGTGGTGAGCATGAATGGAGGGGATAAAGGAAGAAGGCGATAAGGAGGAAGAAAGTATGGACAACAAGGTTCTGCAAGTCAGTTTGCCCAAGTGTAGATATATATGCGAGGTGTGTTCTCACTTAACTGAAAAGTACCATTGAAATATCCCACTGTGATTATGATCATTATCAAAGGCGCATTAATAATAATGACAAATAACTGCCTCATGAACTCCAAGTCAGCCCAGCAATGCCTACCACTTCTCTTTTGCACAGTCTCAGAGTCAGAGCCAGACGACGGCCAGCGATCCGTGGGTGGAGATCACAGAGCAGCCCGGCAGCGAGGTCTGCGCTTCCGCTACCAGTGTGAGGGACGTTCGGCTGGCAGCATTCCTGGAGAAACCAGCACTAACGAAAACAAGACTTTCCCTACAATTAAAGTAAGTTAGAAAAAAAAAAACAGCAAGCAACCACAACAGATTTTCTTGCCTTTTGGTATCGGTTAGCTCATTAGCAGAGCGCAAGTTAGTAGTTGCACGTTGCAGGTTTGAAGCCCCTGAAAAGTTTTCTGCCCAGTTTGTCATGGGGGAGGAGGTGGAGATGAAGGCGTTAGTGTACTGTTAGATAACTGCCCCCTCCCTTCCTCCTCCTTTCCTTCCTTCTGAGATGATTAGCCCTATGGCAATATCACTTGAGGTAAATATTGACTTTAAACTGAAATAACTGATCTAACAGACTATCTTGCATCTTGTGGAAATCACAGGTGATTTTTTTTTAATTGTTGTTTATGATCTAACATCTTCTTCGATGAAAAGAGGTTTGATACAACTGCTGTACTGAACAGAACAATTTGACAGGAAGAGAACGTTGTCTCTTTTTGTACTCCCAGTTCTTATAGAACAGGGAGTACTTTACAATGGGAACGAAGATATGCTGTCTCTGTGTGTCTGTCTTTGTGTCTGTCTGTGTGTCTGTCCATGGTCAAAATGTATTCCACTCACTCGAGACAAAACGTCTAGGCCGATCTTTCTTAAATTTGTAGGTATGCTCATTATGGGTCATGGATGATGCCCGATGTTTAAGTTTACCAAGATAAACTGGGAGTACGTTTATGTGCTTGGCATCTTGTTTTCTTTAGATTCACAACTACAGAGGCCCTGCCATCATTGTGGTGTCCTGTGTGACTAAAGAGCAGCCGCCACGATGCAAGCCCCACCCCCACTCACTGGTCGGCAAAGACTGCAAAAAGGGTGTGTGCACTGTGAAGGTCAAGGACACTTCTGTTGTGAGGTGGGTTGGTGAGGGTGAAAGTTCAAAAGAAAAATGAAGAAAAGGATGAGAATTAAAAAAGAAAATGGCATGGGGCATGGGGAAAACACTCTTACAGGCACACACACACATGCGCATGCACACACACACACACACACACACACACACACACACACACACACACACACACTCACACACTCACAGAGAACACATACACACGCATGTGTGTGTGTGTGTGTGTGTGTGTGTGTGTGTGTGTGTGCTAATGCATGCATGCACTCACATACACACCCTGTGAGTCTGCATGACGTTTTTTGATAGACAGCTGCCAAATGGAACTGACTGACAGAATTCACTGAGCCCAATGGGCTGGGAGAGAACCCTTAAGCATTGAATTTTTATGCTTTTGTATATGAAATATGTCTGTTTTGAATGCAATTGATTTTATTCTTTGTTAAATGAAGTCGTGTTTGTGCTGTGATTTGCACATGTTCAGTCAACAAAAGAAGCTTTGAATGACCTACAAGTGAACTGTGCGTGCATGTGTGTGTGTGTGTGTGTGTGTGTGTGTGTGTGTGTGTGTGTGTGTAAGATAGTATTTTGGGTATGTGCGAGTGAGCATGTGCATGCACTGACACGCATACACACACATGGCGCGTGTGCATGTGCATTTAGCATTTGTCACACCTATGGTGCCACCCCAATATCAGACATTGATCGGACTCTCCCTCTCTGTTTTCAGTTTTCCACAGCTGGGGATTCAGTGTGCCAAGAAGAAGGATGTGGAAGAGGCACTGAAGCTGCGAAAAGATATCAACGTTGATCCATACCAAAGTAAGAATAAGGAAAGAAACTCAGTGTATCTTGCATCATAAATTGCATTAGTTCCCCACATGCAGATTATGTGAGTCTTTTTTTACGTTTTTGTTTTATCTGCTTTCTTATTATGTCCATACCAAAGGAGGAACAGGGAAAGATGCTCAGTGCATTGTGCATCATAATTGAATGCTTCAACGCCCATCTTGTGCTGAAGTGAATGAAGATAAGTGATTGCTCATTCATTTTCATTGTCCTGAGTGTTTTGTGTCTTGCCTGAAGAAGACCTTAGAGGTCAAAACATGTCATGTTTTGTCTTGTGATTCATTTGTCGACATTTCCTTGATGGTTCACTACATTTCAAATTTGTTTAGATTTCCGCCTGCAGTCGCGTCGCTTTGAAACTATATTTAAAAAGGTTTTTTCTTGTATTGGCACACTTGCCTGAAGTGTGTAAGGAATGTAAACCGAACTCTTTCAAACGTCTTTTTCAGCGGGTTTTGAGCACGCATCATCCAACATTGACCTCAACATGGTACGCCTGTGCTTTCAAGTCTTCCTGCCAGACAGCAATGGCAAGGTCACCCGAGTTGTCCCCCCTGTGGTGTCCGAGCCAATCCAAGACAAAAGTGAGAGAGAGATTACACTATTCTCTCTCCTTTATCTCCTCTTGGCCTGGCCTCTCTCCCTCCATCCACCCACTCCTCCTCTTCTCTTCTGTTTGCAAATCAGGTGACATCTGAATCTGTTATGAAGAACTGTTTGCAAATCAGGTAACATCTGAATCTGTTATAAAGAATTGTTTGCAAATCAGGTGACAACTGAATCTGTTTTTAAGAATTGTTTGCAAAGCAGGTGACATGTGAATCTGTTATAAAGAATTGTTTGCAAATCAGGTGACATGTGAATCTGTTATAAAGAATTGTTTGCAAATCAGTGACATGTGAATCTGTTATAAAGAATTGTTTGCAAATCAGGTGACATCTGAATCTGTTATAAAGAAACTGTTTGCAAATCAGGTGACATGTGAATCTGTTATGAAGAATTGTTTACAAATCAGGTGACATCTGAATCTGTTATGAAGAACTGCTTGCAAATCAGGTGACATCTGAATCTGTTATGAAAAATTGTTTGCTCTCAAATGCTAGTGGATGTCATACCTCTCTTTCTTTTGTTCATAATTTTATTTTGAAAAAATTTGAGGGAAGATGGGATGGGGGGGGGGGGGGGGGGGGAGGGGGGTTATCAGGGGCAATAAGTGCAGGCAAAAAAACTCCTGAAGGACTCTGTGATAGTAACTATGACATACCATGGAGGGAAACTAATACATTCATAATGGAAATGATACTAATAGTACAGAAATATCGAGATGAAATTAAATTTCTGAAGTATTTTCATGCGCATGACATTAACTGCAACCATCCCCGCATTCCTCACACACACCACAAATAGCATGCTCACACAGGCTTGTGGATTTACACTCACACACACAGTAAGAAAAAGAAAAGGATACACAAGTAAATACAGGCTTCTTTTTTTTTCTCCTCACACAAACACACATTTCCACACACTCTCTCTCTCTCTCTGTCTCTCTCTCTCACTCACACACACACACACACACACACACACACACACACACACACACACACATGCACACACACACGCATGCACGCATGCACATGCGTGCGTGCGCACACACACACACACACACATACACACATACAGACTCACTCACACACACACACACACACACACACACACACACACACACACACACACATACACACACACACACACACACCTGTGTAAGCAGTGTACATTTTTACACATTTGCACAAACTTTCAGTGAAAGAATTCATACATTTGCTCGGATGTTACAGCTGAAAAGAAACAATCTTTTGACCCTTCTCATCCCCTGTGTGTGTCCACAGAGGCACAGAATGACTTGGTCATTTGCCGAGTGGACAAGACATCAGGAAAAGCCAGGGGTGGAGACGAAGTGTTTCTACTGTGTGAGAAGGTCAGCAAAGGTGGGTATACTGTACACTGCAGTCTTGTCCACCTGTCACGTCACACACCATGCTCAGGCACTTTGAAACCGAATATTGATTTCACTTCTCTGTGTGTGTGTGTGTGTGTGTGTGTGTGTGTGTGTGTGTGTGTGTGTGCATTCTTCTGGTTACGCCGTCTTCTTCCTTGGTTTAACATGTGCTCTGTTTGTGTATGTGTGTGCACTCTTCTGTTTACTTCTCCTCCTTCTCCTTTAGTTTAACATATGTTCATGTTGTAATTATTTAAACGGGGCATACTAATAACGCATATAAAGTAAGCCCATCATAAAACAGACAAACAAAGAAACAACCAAGCCAAACAACCAAAAAAAAGCCCCATTGGATACAAACTAATAAGGCAGTAGGGAAAGTGCAGATCCTGGTTAAGGTTGCACAATCCTCATAACAATACATGTTCCACCATGTGTGGATCCCTCTCTGAATCCGCAACACCTCTCTTGATTTATCTCCAAAACTATCACAGATCTGTCAACACTATTTAACGCATTTCAATCCTCGTTGTCTCAATTACACTTTAGTGACAAACGCAGGTGTATAGCTCAGTCTGTTACTTGTGACTGAAGACAAATTACACGCATGCTCCTCCACTTCTCTGTACACTTACATGAATGCTTTTTTTGTTACTTGATCCAGGTTATAATCCATATACATACCTAATTTTACAACCATGTAGTTTTCATATATCTAAAGATAATTATTTTTTCATCAGGATCCATACATTATGTCTCAGTAAATCTTTAAAAAAAAAAAAAAAAAAAAAAAAAAAAAAAAAAAAAAAAAAAAAAAAAAACACCAAAGGAAACAAACAAACAAACAAACGATGCAATGAGTTTTGGGAGTGTCACCTTATTTTCAGAGATGCTTTGAGTTATACATATTTTCAGAGAGATGTTATGAGTTATACATATTTTCAGAGATGTCATGAGTTATACATATCTTCACTGCCCTTTCCCCTGTCGCCACTCTCGTAAGTGTTAGACATTATTGTTGGGCAACTGACTGGTGCCTGTTTAATATGTTTTAACCTTTGAACTTACAGACTGCATCTAACACAGCCATTTAAGAATGATGGAAGGAAGTTGAATACTTTCTACTCGGTTTATTCACTGTATCAGTTTTTAAAAATCTCATATCCTGACTTTTAATAACTTTTCTTTCTGATGATGATTTTTTTTAAAAAAAACTAACACACATGGGTTGTCTGTGGGGAAAAACCAAGGGAGGAAACTGACAGTATGGAGTTCATGTTGAGCTGGCGGCTGATGTATAGTGCTACAACTTCTCATGAGCAGACAGTGAAACTATGGGGACAGTCTCTATCTGCTCTTTACTCAGTTGCTAAAATGTAAGTCTGCCATTGCCTAGACGTGAATCCTGGCCCAGGAGGTTTTTCTCCGTCATCTCAGGCTGTCATTTTATGGAGTGCAGTCTGAAAGAATGGGGTTTGTACATTCGCTGTCAGAAAGTTTGTACAGTAGGCAATGGAAACTTGCATATGCAGGTAATATCATTGAAATATTTGGCATGATTTTACATCATTTCACAAGATGTGGTATGAGATGGGTGAGCATTGGAAGAAGGAGAAAGGACAACAACAAATTTAACTGACATGCACGTGGAAGGATTGTTTTATAGCAAATAAACTTTTTATATCTGTGTCAGAATGCCAAAATGAAAAAGTGTCAGACAAGTGTATTGAACCTTTTCTCAGAAGGGACATAATTCTTATTTGTGTTGGGAATAGCTTAATTGGGCAGGAGTCTCTCTCTCTCTCTCTCTCTCTCTCTCTCTCTACTTCTCGTTTTTTTTCCTTCTTCATTCCTCAGATAAAACTTTAAGCTTGTGGTGAGATTTTTGCGCTAGTGCATTTTTCTGACATTTTTACCAGTGAGGTAGCCACAGTCTGTCTTCAACGATAATGGCTTTATGACAATATCACACATGTGATGGTATTTTTTTTTGTGTGTTTTTTGCTGTTGTTTTTTTTTCACCTCACCAGCACATTACATGCATACTCTTTTATAAAGGATAGTAGAATAGTTCTCAATGTGCATCCAAGATTGTTGTGTGTGTTTTGTACAGTGCATGCATTCTAACGTGGCACCTTGGTTTAAAATCTCACCTAATGGACTGAGGGGACTGGAGTCCACAGAAATGTTGACTCTGAAGAGAGATCTCCTCACGTTTCCGTTCTTGTGACAATTTCTGCTTATTCGCTGCTGTATAGAGCCTGTGCTCCCGTTCACTCATTCCACTGTTCTCTGTGCAATAAAACACACTGCATGAGGTCTTTGCCACAGGTGTCACAGGCTAATATCTTCGTCTTTCGCAAAAGCAGCGTTTCAAGTACAATTTATATGTTTGTGTTTTAGATAAGGATGGAATGTTCAGTGAAATGTGCTTTTCAGAATTAAGTGCACAAAACAGTTCATGATTACGTTAACAATGAAAACAGGAGAAAAACAATGTTGCGATGCTGATAATATTTGATAATTTCAGACCAGTTAAAAATAGCTGCAGCTACAACAATTAAACAAACAAACAACACACACACACACACACACACACACACACACACTCACACACACACACACACACACACACACACACACACACACACACACACACACAATTAACTTCTGTTGCTTTCGCTTCAAATACTAACTATTGCTGGCGCTGTTGATAGTGCTGCTCCATTGGAACTTGTCATTAATGACCAGAAATCCTTACAAAATGGATCTTTAAACTTAAAGGAGTCTTTACAGAAGGATAGATCCATTGTCAGCACAAGAAAATATTCTAAAAAATCCAGGTCTCTAAAAGAACCAAGTCTTTGCATGGAAATAACTCAGGAGTAGATGAAGAGGAAAATGCTCTACTAAAACAAAAACAAACAAAAAACAAACAAACAAACAAACAGACAAACAAAATTTGAAAGAGGCTGTCTTTTTCTGGAGGGTTGTACTGGAAAATGTGATTTTTTTTTGTTTTTGTTTTTTGTTTTACTGTTTTCTGTGTATTCTGGCTTTACAGCAGCCATAGATGGTGGTATGTTTTTCTCCACAGACGATATAAAGGTGCGATTCTTCGAAGAAGAGAATGATGAAACAGTGTGGGAAGGATTCGGAGACTTTGGACAGGGAGATGTTCACAGACAGGTGAGTGCTTCACAGTTGTGGAGTTTTGCTTTGTGTCTTGTTTGTTTTCTGTTTGATTTGGATGACCTGTGATAGTTTGCCTGGGCACTGACAGAACAGCTGTAGACCTTTTGCGATGTTCACTTCTTCATCACTTTTCATCTCATTCTGATTTATCAGTACAGCACATCCCTTTGATGAGTTCAGAATGGAACTCTAATGGATAATTTTCTTCATCCCCTCAACCTTGTCAATCATCATTAGAAAAAAAAAAAGTTCAAATTCTGTGATCCCATATTGCTGTCATAGTAATGATAATGTTATTCTTTTGTAAAGCACCTGTCAAAAGCCTAAAATGGAAAGGGAGAGAACTTCAAAGCTGTGGGCCTTAAAATGGTGAATGGGCTGAAAGTGAAGGGTTGGGGGGGGGGGGGGGGTGTCTCTCAAAAACGTTCAAACTAAGCTGGATGACTGTTTATATGCAGGACTCTGGGGGACAGTGAGGCCTAGACAGCCAATGGCATGGTGTCACCCAACTTGACCAAGCCTCACTTCAGCATCCCCCGCTTGCAGGGCCCCAAGCAAAAAGATTCCCTTAGTCATACATGGCTCGGCAGCAGAAGACAGAGTATTACAAACACCCATCAGTGTAAGCCATTGCACAATAGTGCAGAAATTCTAATTTTATATCGTTATACTGTAAAATTTATCCAATATCATGAATTTTGTGAAAGCAAGAAAGAAGAGGCCTGTGAGTAATGATGGCCATGTGTTGTGTGTGTGCAGTATGCCATTGTGTTCAAAACTCCACGCTACAAGGAGGAATTCATCTCTCGACCAGTCAATGTGAACATGCAGCTTTACCGTCCGTCCAACCTCCAAGGCAGCGACCCCATCAAGTTCACATACATGCCGGAGGATCCCGGTGTGTACCATACAGTGTTTTGTTTTGTTCTTTTGTTTAAAGAATGGAATTAGAAATGGTGAAATCATATGAAAAGAATTGAAAAGTAGAATGTATGGATAGTGTATGTGTGTGTGTGTGTGTGTGTGTGTGTGTGTGTGTGTGTGTGTGTGTGTGTGTGTGTGTGTGTGTGTGTGTGTTGTTGGTGTGTGTGTGTGTGTGTGTGTGTGTGTGTGTGTGTGTGTGTGTGTGTGTGTGTGTGTGTGTGTGTGTGTGTGTGTGTGTGTGTGTGTGTTGGTGTGTGTGTTGTTGGTGTGTGTGTGTGTGTGTGTGTGTGTGTGTGTGTGTGTGTGTGTGTGTGTGTGTGTGTGTGTGTGTATGTGTGTTTGTGTGTGTGTAAGAAAAACAGCAAATCTTTGCTGCTCATTTGCTTCAGGCCCATTAAAACATGATTTTGAAAAGGATTAGAATAGTCAACATACTAACTTCCAGAAAATACAGCTTTACAAAGAAAATAAAAAGATGAAAGAAACTGAATAGGGATTTTTCTGGCTCAAGACAGGAATGAAATCTTTGTCAGTGTCATGATATTTGTCATATTTAAGATGATGTAAGGAATCAAATTCCTGTTAAGCGAAACCAGTTACAAAGCTATGAGGATTGTTGTTTAAGTGGCTGAACACGGCTTTTAAATTTCCTTTAACAAAGAGCAGGTGCTGCAGACTGTGGATTAAACTGAGTCGTTTTCTCGACAGATCCAGACAGAATTGAGGAGAAACGAAAACGTAAAGGAGAATGGCTGAACAAAATGATGCCAAGCTCAGGTATTTAAAAACCATTTTTTGTTGTTTTTTTTCACAGCTGTCTTTGCTTTGTTGTAGCACCCATCGTTGTTTCTGGTAAATGTTATTTTTAATTATTTTATTCATTCATTCATTTTCTTCTGTGTCACCTGTGCATGACGTTGCACCCACACTGCTCGTTCCAGCTCCCCATCCACAGCCACACCCTGGCTTGTGTGCCCATGGCCCTGGCACTGGCAATCCACAGGGAACAGTCAGTGTCGAGCTGTCATGAGACAACCATCATAGGAGACACTACACTGCTGCCTGGTCACTTCGGTGGTGTTCAGTGTCCCTGTTATGATCCAGCACACGCAGAACAACACCTACTAAGTCCACTACCGATGACAATAGTTGCCTAGTTGTGTAACCGGCACAAGTGACGTCTCCCTACAAAGAGCACCACCACATCCAGTGACAGCTCGCAAGAATTTGCTGTTGGTGGTGACCTGGACAGAACCTCATCGAGGGCACAGACATGGAGAGGAAACTGAAACTGAGGTCACCATCTGGTCAGGGCATGAAAGGCCTCAGAATCTGAAACAAAGTTTTTTCATACTGATCAATGAGAATGAGGATGATGAAGACCGATGCTATGGATTTCCATTCTGGTCTGAGACTGCGTGACGGGGCTGTGTACTCTATGCTCATGTTCATGATATATCCTGACTTCAACCAGGTCCATGAGACACCGACACCTGCAGTGTTGGTCAGGAAATTTGAGCAACACTCTTCAAGTTGCATCCATTTAGTGGATGACACTCGACTGTGTGGTCCCATCCTTCCCAGCTGAGCATTAGCAAACTCGGCTCTAGGTAGGAGCTGGTCGGGGCAGAAAAATACCACAAAAAAAGCTGCTGTCAGAATTGTTTTTAACAGAATCATCATGTGTCATACTGTGATAAATTGGGGAGTGGGGGTGAGAGGGAGGAGGGGGAGAGATGGGGTTTCAATTCACTTTGTTTTCTTTAGGAAGGATTGATCACTCTTTTCTTCTTTCTTTTGACCATGTTGTCAATATCCAAATGATGGCATGAATAAGGTAAGAACAAATTAATTCATTAGAAGAAAAAAGGAGAGAGATGATTTATGAATCTGGCCCTTGTAATGATAAAATATTCTTCTACAGAGTCTGCACATATACTTCTTACACTGCTTCATGATGTTCACACCATGTGTGTTGAGACCCACCAGATGAGGACACACCTCATTGTCTTGCCGTTGTTCCACAGGGTCGAGTGATGGTCCCAGTAGCAGCAGCAGCAGCGTGAAGGAGAGTCTGCGCCACATGCTGACCGCCAACCGCAGGATAAAGCGGGAGAAGCAAGGCGACTGTGCGCAAGGTGAGTCCACGTAACTGTGTTTCAGCGCGGCGGTGTCTTCAGGCATTTCACATTGCTGAGTTTCAGCGGCGGTGTCTTCAGGCATTTCACATTGCTGTGTTTCAGCAGCAGTGTCTTCATACCTTCACACATTGCTGTGTTTCAGCAGCGGTGTCTTCAGGCATTTCACACTGCTGAGTTTCAGCAGCGGTGTCTTCATACCTTTCACATTGCTGTGTTTCAGCAGCGGTGTCTTCATACCTTTCACATTGCTGTGTTTCAGCAGCGGTGTCTTCATACCTTTCACATTGCTGTGTTTCAGCAGCGGTGTCTTCAGGCATTTCACATTGCTGTGTTCAGCGGCGGTGTCTTCAGGCATTTCACATTGCTGTGTTTCAGCGGCGATGTCTTCATACCTTTCACAACATACATTTCACATTGCTGTGTTTTAACAGCAGTGTTTTCATACCTTTCACATTGCTGTGTTTCAGCAGCGGTATTTTCATACTTTTCACATTGCTGTGTTTCAGCGGTGATGTCTTCAGGCATTTCACATTGCTGAGTTTCAGTGGCAGTCTTCATACCTTTCACATTGCTGTGTTTTGGCAGCAGTGTCTTCATACTTTTCACATTGCTGTGTTTCAGTGTGTGGTATCTTCAGGCATTTCACACATTTTCCCTGTGTCGTCCAAGGAGAATCAGTTGAATTTCTTGCTGAAAGTCTGACAGGGGTTTGTTATAAAGAGGTAGATCGTGAACATTATTTTTTTAATTTTTTTTTTTTTAAGCTGTTGTTTCATAGATAAGCTCATTGAAATAGTTCTCTTCCTGAGACATGATAATGGATATTTTTTGGGTCATTATAGAAAAAAGCTCATTGGAATAATTCCTTTTCTGAAATTCAATAAAGTGATATTTTTTGGCCATTTTAGAAAATCAACTGGTTTTCTTTCTTCTTTTGTCTGAGTTTTGTTTGTACAGGGCTGGATTGAAAGGAAGAAGACTGGAAATGCAGTTTACAGAAAAGTGAAAATGAATGTCATTTCTGTTAAATTCACAGAAGACTACAGTCTGAAAGAAAAAATCAGTGAACATGCAGTAAACTACCACATTCAGTGACACCACATAACTGATGTTTTCACCGACTGTTCCAGCCACAAGCATGCAGGGCGTATCCATGAGCTCTCGCGGCTCAGGGTCATCTCTGGAACCTCTGTCCAACGCTTCGTCCGTGCCTCAGAGTCTCCGTTCCACAGACAACACCACGGCAAGCCAGACGGTCAACAACGCCATACAGAGCAGGTTTCCAGCCACCTCCACCATTGATGCCAACCAGCTGGTGCAGCAGCAATTTGTTCAGCAGCATGCAATCTCTGGTGGGAGCCAGGCTGCCGCAGTGGGGGCTCAGATGTCCATCACGTCCACAGCCAGTGGCAACAGCCAGCCAGTTAGTCTGGATGAGAGCCTGCTGAACTTGGTGACCATGCCGACTTCCACCCTCATCAGCAACTTCGACATGAACGCTTTCCAGTCCCTCCTGGAGCAAGGCGTCTCCTTCTCCTCCGGGACGGCGGCTCCAACCACATGATGGAGGTGCCGGTCTCGCAGGATGCGACCCCGGTGGTGGGGAACAACCTGACTGTGGCAGATCTGGCTCAAGTGCAGCCACAGGACACAGACTTCCTGGAAGTGCAGGCAGCTTTGGAATCCCTGAACCAGGCTTGAGAATGGCTGTCGCTGTTTTGTTTGAGGTGGAGGGTGATAGGGAAAGAGTGGGGTTGGGGGGGGGGGGGGGGGGGGGGGAGGTGAGGGGGGGAGGGAAAAGGATGAGTGGAGTTTGTTTTATTCACTTTCGACTTATTGTTGGTCTTATTTGCTTGATACTTGCTATTTGTTTTATTTGCTTGTTATTTGCTGAGTTTTTTTTTGTAAGTCTTTCATTAAGTTATTCAGTATTATTTTAAGGAGTACATGTTCTTAATTTTGATTGATATATCCCATCATTGCTGATTTTGCCATGACTAGCGCAGGCCAAGAAATGCAAGTGTTTTCATAACCTACCAGCTTCTGACAGGGATGGTGGGACAAGATTGTTTATGATTCAGTCTTATCCATTTATAATATTAAAAAGCAGACCTCAGGAGACATAATCGGGTCATCCAGTTATGTAAAATTTGCAAGATGTCCAAATACTGATAGCATTTGAATTCTTGGATCCAAGCGTCTTCCCACATTGGTAATAGCGGACGTTTAGGCACATGATACTACACTTAGCAGGAATCATGAAAATAGCAAGTTCATGGTTGGACCTATCTCCCTCTTTCTCTTGGTTTCATGGCTTGAACTCAAAGGCTCACCACCAGAGAAAATTTTGCTTACGTGGCTGTTTTTTGTTTGTTGGTTTGCTACTTTGTTTTTAAAATTCTGCCAAGAAGGTAGCCACATTTCGTTTTCGAGGAGGATGTCGAGATGCAACACCAGCATTGCTGTGTTCTATTTTGAGTCATCCATTCTGCTAGCTAGCGTACAGTGGCCTACTCTTCTCCAAAAGGTGGAACTGGATTTAACGTCCGTGCATGATAACTTTATGCGTGCATGCATGCAATCGATGTAAAGACACAGTCAAAGGATGAGGTGGGGTATGGGAGTCAGCATAAGTGTTGACTGTGGAGAGAACACTCTTCCAAGCTGGTCTCAAAATGAAGTGACTGAGGGAGGAAGATGAAGCAAATTTTTAGAAAGAAAAGGGCTTAGTTACCGCCAAGGACACAGACAAACAGAATACAGGACAAAAAAAAGTGTCTTGTCCTGTGCTCTGTTTGTATGTGTCCTTGGTGGTAACTGACCCCTTCTCTTTCTAATTTTTTCTTCCAGGGTGGTGAGTTTGTTAGGAAGCTGCACCTTGCACTGTGGAACAAGAACTGGGCCACCTGCCATGCTTCAGATGTTGCACACAGGTAGCTTTTTCCCCCTCTCTGCAAGTGACATGAAGTGTTGGTCTGAGTGCCAGTCTTGTGGATGAGTTGGTAAATATTTTTTGACACATGTAATGGAACCTATGGCAAACAAGATGAGCTATCCTCATCAACGTTCTAGCCGCGAAATTTGCTTAAACAGGTTAACAAAAAAGATAGGGCCAGCCACGGAACAGGTTAACAGAAAAGATAGGGCCAGCCATGGAAGACCAAGTAGGTTGCACTGTACTATTTCGACGGGCTACATTTTAGATTACTTTTTAAGAAACAAAAATGTCAGAATTCTGTGTTTTGAATGATTTCAGTGTGGCAGAAAGTATCTGCGTTAATGTGTTAAATGACCACTGATTCAGTTGAAAAGGTCTGTGACTTGTTTGTTAACTCACAAACATCTCCCCTCATCATTTTTCATTTTCCCAATTTTAATTGTTGTTGTTTCTCTCTGTTGATTATTGTTGATTCTGATGGGTAACTGGATAAGTGATCCCAGCGTTGGTGATATGAAATTTTTTGTTCTTTCTTTGCAGTGACTGGTGTAAAATGCGACATGAATTTCATCAAAAGTATTGTGTTTTTGAATTGTTGATTGTTATTGGAACATTGAATTTTTTTGTCACAACAGATCCAAATGCGTGATTTAAAATGGCTCCTTTACGTTTTTCGTTTTGTGTAGTGCTATGTCTGTTACCGCACAGACTAAAATAAATTCCCAAGGGTCGGAATGCATTGAAATTGTACAGCCTTGCATGGAATTTGTTTCTCTATGGTATATGATGCAACGCATCCTGATGGTAAATCAGTACTGATTATTAATTCTGCTGCATGCTCCTTGTGCACTTTTCATTTTGGGGCTGGAAGATGTGCATGAATAAACGTGTTTTTTGTGTGTGTGTGTGTGTTTTTTGGGGGGGGGGGGGGGGGGGGGGGGTCCTCAGACCATATCACTTTGAACCCAGAGTCAGTCTTCATCTTAAGTTGGTCAGTTAACCTCACAATAGTCACATTCTGTCTGTTGCACTTATCATAATTATGGCCAATCCTCAGCCACTTTTTGAACAAATATTCAGGCCATAAATGGAAAGTCATTTTGACTGGCAATTACAAACAAGCAAAGTTGTGTCACAATGATGTTTTTGTATTTATTATTATTATTATCATTAGTATCATTATCATTATTGAGACTACTTAAATGTGCCTATCTTCAGTTAAAGACCAAACTCAAAGTGCTGGACAATCCATGCTCTTGTCTTCACAATGGGTTGCCTACCAGGGTAGAGCCAACTGAAGACCTGCCTGCTGGTCCCATATTCAGTTGTTTCCCATGTCATTCAGTCAACTATCAGCAATAACGTTTTCACTGGATCCTTTGATTTTTTACATAGGATGCTATGTGTGTATGCGTCATCCACTCCACTAGCCCAAACTAGCCTTGTGTTCCGAAAGTTAGTGATGGGATTTAGGTGTGTGCAGGATGTTATACATGCGTTCACACATGCAGCCACTGCTTAAAGTCTTATTCAAAAACTTGTCAGGCAGAGATTCGAACCCTCAACAAGATCACCAGGTTAATGAGTCTGGTGCTCTATCCACTATTCCAGCCTTTATTGCAAGCTTTGTCTTGTGACTGAGGTGATTCTTAAAGACTTAGTTGTTGTGAAAAAGGAAAAAGCTTTTTTGTTATGTAATGTTCTGTGTGCAGCATGGATACCTGTAGATCTACGGCAACAAAGTTAAAAAAAAAAAAAAGCAAAGAAAACTACAACAATGGCATTAAAAGTCCAGGGTATCGATGTCATCTTTGTCATTTGACCGAAGCAAGTATTGCATATTTCATGACGTCATAGTGGAATTCTTTCTTTTTGGTGCTGTTAAGGAACATCTTTCTTGTGGGAGATATGAAACATATTTGGAAGGTTTGCCTTTAATTTTTTCTTCTTTTTTTTGTCAATCTGTTTGAATATTTAATACAGAAGCGTTAGAGAATTTGTCACTTTTCTTTATATTGCATCCTTATTTGGATCTCTTATTTGGACATTCTTCCACCTCCACCCCCCCCCCCCCCCCCCCCCCCCCCATTCCCCTCCTTCTTTTTTTTCACCTTCGCCTCCCCTTCCTTCCCTCCGTCAAAAGAAAAAAATCTTTTATCTTTTTTTTTTATAGCAAAAAATGAAGAACTTGTGCTCAAACCTGCAGTAGTTTCTGTCTTTCATCATCATCTGCAGAGTGAGCAGGAAGGAACAGATGTTTTGATGGTCGCTTTGCGAGCATACTGTGCAGAGCATCTTCTCTATACTACCGTTCACTCACAGAGAGTTGTGGAGAAGGGTGCAGAAACGTGTTTCTGAAAAGTAAATGTGGCTGATCAGTTTCACTCTCATAACAGCATGTAGATATTCAGACTGAGTGGGGAATTGTGTAATAACATGGAGAGATCTACAGTGTTCTCTTGAAAGGTGCATTGTTGTGATGAAGCATGGTGTTCGTCTTCATCCCCAGTGCCTCTGCATGGCTCTGTGGTAAGTTCTGAATAAAATCAGTGATGCTGAATGAAATGTGGTAAATTTTGACTTGATTACTCTGAAGTTATCTGAAGTGGAGAGCTTGTAAAATGAAAGAAGGTGTGTGTGTGTGTGTGTGTGTGTGTGTGTGTGTGTGTGTGTGTGTGTGTGTGTGTGTGTGTGCACGTGCATCAGAAGATACATTGAATGCAGATGAATATTACTTTTCTCATTGTTTCATTTTAATTGTCATTTTCAGTTCCTTCTATTTGCCGCTCTTGCAGGAATGCCAGAGGTAGCGCTCTTTCTCTGGGGATCTGTTTCTCACTCCCCCTTGACCCCCCCCCCCCCCCCCACTCCCCATTTTTTTGTTTCATTGCACTTAGATTAAACTTTGTGTCAAATGGCTACTCCCAAATATCCCAAATTATCATTACATAGTGTGTGTCTGTTAAGAAAGAGAAAAGAAAATTTGGTTCACTGGTTCAAATTATATCATATAAGGGAAAAAGTGCTGTAAGGAACATATCTTCAGCAAAACATGGGAGGTATAATGATAAAAATGTATCTCTTCTTGGAAGAGGCAAGACATTATTACGGTGATATTGTGGTGAAGTGATGAGAATGTTCATAATGCTCTGTGTGTGTGTGTGTGTGTGTGTGTGTGTGTGTGTGTGTGTGTGTGCTTTTGTGCAAGAGATCTTCTCATTTTCGTTCGATTTCTTTTCTTCCGATATGCATGGTGTCTTAAAGATATATGTAGTTTGTATTACAACATCTGAATGTTTCATTCTGTCCAAAGTAAGTGTGAGTAATGTTTGCACAATAGTTTCATGGGAAAGTCTGTCATAACAAACCAAATGAGAGGAGGGCACAAATCCTGTTCCTTTGTTTCCAGTTACAAACTTAGTTGCTTTTTTTTTTAACACATGTGTATATAGTCTATAGTTTGTTTTGGCTTTTTTTTTCTAGCAAAAAGACGTTTCTTTATTATAAGTTACAAACTGTGTTGCTGTTTTAACACAATGTACATACTTCTAAAGCGTATTTTGCCTTTTTTTTTTTTTTTTTTTTTAGCAAAAGAAAAAATGTGATGTGGAGAAAAACAAAATTTATATGTACATTCCTCCCCATTTTTTTTTCATACTGCCTTTTTGCCTCTGTTCCAAAAGCTGGTTCTAACATTGCTTTAAGCTGAGGTCTGATTCCTTTCCAGACGAGGGTGGGAGGAGGGGGGTGGGGGTGGGGGAGGTATTTATGATTGACTATCCTCTTTATGTGTGTCACATTTTTACTTTGAGATGAGAATAAATGATCTGTAGATGATTCAGTGAGCTGTGTGTGTGTGTGTGTGTATGTGTGTGTGTGTGTGTGTGTGATAAGTACCTTAAACAACCGACCCCTCACCCTCCCATGTCTCTTTCTCTGTCTCTTCCTGTCTTTCATCATCAATTTGTCATTTACATTTATAGATTCTGTTAGAAAAAAAAAAAAAGAAAGGGAGAACAATAGAAAAACAATAGAGAAAAAGAATGTAAGCAGTTGTAAAGAATGTCACCATCAGTTGCAGGGATTCAAACATGTCTGACAGGTACTCTCTATGTTCTGCTTTGTGAGACTTGGAACATAAGCACCACATTTACTGATGTAGCCATGCAAAGACACACACACACACACACACACACACACACACACACACACATGGGGAGTGACTGATTGGTCAGTTATTGATGTTCTTGATTTTTACTTGAAGGAAAATCAGCGAAGTGGATATTAAAATGTTCTTTCCTTACTTTGACAGTTCTCAAATTTTCAAGTGTGTGTGTGTGTGTGTGTGTGTGTGTGCACATACATACTTGCACATGCATGTGTGTGTGTGTGTGTGTGTGTGTGTGTGTGTGTGTGTGTGTGATCAATGCTGGTGTCCCTGGATTTAAACTTTTTTGGCCTGTTTGGAAAATGATTCATGTTATTGCCCAATAGGTGTCATATTACAAAGTCTGATTTCAATCCTGTCTGTCATATTTCATTAACTTTTTGATAGAATTTGGAAAGAAGGAGGGATTATTGTGGCTGTATTTGTTTTTAAAATGTCTATTTGCAACACACACACACACACACACACACACACACACACACACACACACATTTCTTATATCTATTATTTCTACAAATCAAAAAGAAAGGGTAGTAAGGGCCGGGTGGGAGGAGAAAAAAAAAAAAAAAAGAAGAAGAAAAAATCGACACATGATATATGAGAATAAAGAAAAAGGGATATTTAGGGTAGATAACTCACGATTTTGCGTGCATGGAACTGTCTTGTTCTGTCCCCTGAAAGGGGGGAGGGGGAGACTGTTGACTACCCCCCCCCCCCCCCCCCCCCCCCCCCGCCCCCTCCCCTTTTAATCATGTTTGTGTTTACTCTGGGGTAGGGAAGGGAAACAAATG
>JADBJO010002462.1:67500-95000 GCA_016801955.1 Conus betulinus
CTTATTAGTCCACTGTGGATTGGTACTTACGGAAACTGTTCTATTCTGGGGCTTACAGAGCATTAGTGTCCAACTTTCATTTGAGTCACATGACTTAATTATTTGGTTGCAAAGTGAAACGACTGCAGGCGGAAATCTAAACAAATCTTAGATAAATGTCAGCGAACCGCCCAGAGAAACGTGGACAAACGAGTCACAAGACAACACACAACGCGTTTCGACCATTTAGGTCTTCCTCAGGTGAAACAAAGACGGACAAAATAACGAAAATGCACTTAGCTTTGATCGCTTCAGATTGCTTCTGAGTTCAGCGCAAGGAAGGCGTTGAACGCCTTCCTTGCGCTGAACTCAGAAGCAATCTGAAGCGATCAAAGCTAAGTGCATGAACGCCTTCCTTGCGCTGAACTCCGAAGCAATCTGAAGCGATCAAAGCTAAGTGCATTTTCGTTATTTTGTCCGTCTTTGTTTCACCTGAGGAAGATCTAATTGGTCGAAACGCGTTGTGTGTTGTCTTGTGACTCGTTTGTCCACGTTTCTCTGGGCAGTTCGCTGACATTTATTTAAGATTTGTTTAATTATTTGGATCTATCGGTTTACCTGTGCAAAATAATGAAAACTATTGGACAAGAACGAGTGCGACTTGTCACATTTTTCCCCATGCTGTGGAATCGAAATGATTTTTTTTTTCCGCCAGGAGGATAGACAGAACCCTGTAGTCCAGATTTGATCGTAGACTTTCAAAACCACCTGGACAAAGATGTTTGAGAAGTTGATCGTGCATCTCATCGATGCCAGGAACAAAACAGATTCATCACGTGTCTGAGCAGCTGATTTTAGTCCGTTGAGAATGTGTGTGTGTGTGTGTGTGTGTGTGTGTGTGTGTGTGTGTGTGTGTGTGTGTGTGTGTGTGTGTGTGTGTGTGTTTGAAGTAGTTTTATTTGAAAAAAAAAAATTAAAACCAGCAGATTTGTAATTGATCTGATGAAGAGATTTGAGCAAAGACAATTACTGTTCCACAATTACTGTTAACACATACTAAAATAATACCGTGTGTTAGACTTACTTGGTCTTCTTTAGGCAAGACAAATAACATTCAAGACAATGAAAACGAAGGACAAACACACGGTATACATCTCTTTGAACTGAGTGCAAAAAGAATGATGAAGAGTTGTTTTCGAAGGTAGAGGTCGATAGATCGCATCAGGTCGTTTGTAAGCAGGGCGTCGGTAAATTTTAAGTGGTGTTTAGTAGAACATCTGTTGTTGTTTTTTCACTTTAACATCTGTCAGACTTTGTTGTTGTTGTTGTTGTTGTTGTTGTTGTTGTTGTTTTTGTTGTTGTTGTGTGTGTGTGTGCTTTATTTATTTATTTTTTTTTATAGAGCTACACGAAAACAGTTACCATCGTTGTTGTCTCTATGGGCTACAGCCGTTTTCTTTATTTTCGCGGGGAAGACAGTATCTATCTGTAAAAAAAGGAAAACAGCGAAAATATGGAAAACAGCTGGATTCAAGCCGCCGGCAGTTCGCGCAGTAATATCAATAATGTCAGTGCGCATGCGCTCGTCTGGGAAAGTAGCTATCATAACGAGCTCCCAGTTTTCGCCGTTTCCATCGTGATAAATCCCGTCTTCTCCTCAGGAAAAATAACAAGAGATAATAGACATCCTCCTGAAGAAAATAGAGAAAAGAAGCGTGCTCTCCCGAGGTAAAACGAGGGGGGGGGGGGGGAGGGGGGGGGGGTTCATTCTCCTGAAGAAAACAGAAAACAGAAGTGATCATAAGAAAAAAAACTCTTTTTTTCATTCTAAGGCAAACAGTTACGTTCTTCGGGGATGTCAGTGATAATAACTATTCTCCACATTTTCATTATTTTCCTCGAGGATAGCAGCCACTTTCCCAGTGGAAATTAGCTATTGTTGTCTTTTGACGCACCTGTTCTTTCATAGCTAAAGCCTCGACTTTGTCTGGGAACAGGGACTGACTGAATGGGCTGTCGTAGTTTTCTTGCTGGTAACACTAGACCCACAGACATATTATACAGCTGGTGACTGTATTTCTGACAGGCTGTAACAGTCGGCGATTTCGGCCTTCATTTCTTTCCAATAGATAATTCTATGTTCTGTAAGCCTACATGTAGCAAATCTCCACCCAGCGGTGACAGCGAAGCAGGAACAGAACAGGCGTCAGAAGTGTTTAGGCATCAAGACTATTGCATGACCCAACTGTGAATTCGGCCGCAAACTTATTCGTTGTTGGTTTGTGTAAAACGTCTGCACTTCCTTCATGGTTCTTGACAGATGGGGGTTTAAATAAATTCAGAGTGCGTGCTGGATATTTTGCACTTTTTCTATATCACAACAGCTCAGAGTTTCAGAAGCGATAGAATTGTAGAGCTAGATATCAACAGTGCAAAAAGACGGGGTCATCCCGTAAGGTTCCAGAACCATAAGGGCCCAGCTCTGTTAGGATTCAGTTTCTTTAGGGGGCTAAGTCCAGTAACCAGTTGCGTTAGGATTCAGTTCCTTTAGGGGGCTAAATCCGGTAACCAGTTCCGTTAGGACAAACTGAAATGAAAAATGACTGTACCGCCGAGCGAAAGAGTCAAACAAATTACGAGACAAAACACGACGCGTTTCGACCTCTTTAGTCCTCTTCAGGCAAGACAAAGCAACATTGAAGACAATGAAAACGAAACGAACAATCACTTACCTCCTCAATGTGGGTGCAAAATCTACGAGTCACAAGACAACCACAACGCGTTTCAACCTCTTAGGTCTTCTTCAGGTGCACACAAACATGAAACAAATAACGAAAATGCACTTAGCTTTGATCGCTTCTGTGTTCAGCGCAAGAAAGAAGGCGTTGAATGAAAACGAGGCTGTTGGAAGGGAAATAATGTGCGAGTCAAAGTCGTAATGATGATAATATTACTGATAGGAATACTAATAATGGTCAAAATATTATATATAAAAAAAAAAAAAAGAGACAAGATTACTACCAGTCTTGGTGTCAATAAGTAGCTATGGGAGAAAGGAGAGTGGGTTAGAGGATTCTTAAACAGCAGGGTTGCCGTGGCAACAATCCCGGAGGCTAAGGCGATGGTGAAGTGTGTGTGCGTGTGTGTGTGTGTGGTGTGTGTGTGTGTGTGTGTGTGTGTGTGTGTGTGTGTGTGTGTGTGTGTGTGTGTGTGTGTGTGTGTGGATATGTGTGTGTGTGGTTATCAACATTTCCACAACATATGCATAGGAAAGAGGGAAGATGGAACAGGAGTACATGTTGAAGAAATAGTGAATGAAAATAAAAATAAAAGAAAACCAAATGAAGTGAGGGAAATGGAGTGGACAAGTATCTGAATAAACAATAGACTGATGTGAGAAATAGAGAGGGTGTGGTGAGAAGGGAAAGGAAGATAGCTATAAGTTATGTATAAGGTAAATAGTGGGATATATGGTAGTATGTGTGTGTAGTGGGAAGATATTGTGGGCTGAGACTGAAGTGATGGGTTGGTACATGTAACTTTAAGGTGTTGATGGTAGAGAGGGTGGAGGAAGAAGGGGATGGGTTTATATACTGACTGGGGGGGGGGGGGGGGGGGGGGGGGCAACATATTCACACCTATACACTCTCTCTCTCTCTCTCTCTCTCTCTCTCTCTCTCCCCCCCCCCCCCTCTCTCTCTCTATCTCTCTCTCTAAAAATTAAGTTATTGTTTCTTCTAAGTATTATCATTATTTTAATTCTACAATTATGGCGGCAATGGGATTAGTGATAATAGGGACATAATGCTTAGAAGCATAAGGTGAAAATGACTGACGGTAATAACAATGACATCAGTGTTGTTGTAAATTAAATGTAGTGATGTAATGATGTTGATGAAGAGAACAGTAAAGGTAATGATATGATGATAGTGATAAAGTAATAAAGGTTTTAAGTAATATACCCTCTTACCATCAACACCTTAAAGCGGTGGTAAGTGCAGTAAGTAACACTAGCGGAAATAAAGGCGCCAGGAAAGGAGAGGGAACGACCAGCGATAAAGGAGCTAGCATTCTATTTATTATGGACTGTTCTCTTCATCACACATCATTACATCACTACATTAATTTACAACAACACTGATGTCATTGTTATTACCGTCAGTCATTTTCACCTTTATGCTTCTAAGCATTATGTCCTATTATTATCACTAATCCATTGCCGGCCATAATTGTAGAATTAAAAAATAATGATATACTTACTTAAACAATAACTTAATTTTTAGAGAGAGAGATAGAGAGAGAGGGGGGGGGGGAGGGGGAAGAGAGAGAGGGGAGAGAGAGAGAGAGTGTATAGGTGTGAATATGTTGCCCCCCCCCCCCCCCCCCCACCCATCCCCTTCTTCCCTCCACCCTCTTACCATCAACACTTAAAGTTACATGTACCAACCCATCACTTCAGTCTCAGCCCACAATATCTTCCCACTACACACACACATACTACCATATATCCCACTATTTACCTTATACATAACTTATAGCTATCTTCCTTTCCCTTCTCACCACACCCTCTCTATTTCTCACATCAGTCTATTGTTTATTCAGATACTTGTCCACTCCATTTCCCTCACTTCATTTGGTTTTCTTTTCTTTTTTTTATTTTCATTCACTATTTCTTCAACATGTACTCCTGTTCCATCTTCCCTCTTTCCTATGCATATGTTGTGGAAATGTTGATAACCACACACACACATATCCACACACACACACACACACACACACACACACACACACACACACACACACACACACACACACACACACACACACACACACACACACACACACACTTCACCATCGCCTTAGCCTCCGGGATTGTTGCCACGGCAACCCTGCTGTTTAAGAATCCTCTAACCCACTCTCCTTTCTCCCATACCTACTTATTGACACCAAGACTGGTAGTAATCTTGTCTCTTTTTTTTTATATATAATATTTTGACCATTAGTAGTATCCTATCAGTAATATTATCATCATTACGACCGAAACGCGCGTCGTGGTGTGTCTTGTAACTTTGCTTCTTTCGTTCGGCGGTACAGTCATTGTTCTGTTAAGTTTGCTTCAGTTTCTGCCTGCACTCACCTCACTTTGAATCTAACCCAGTTCCGCCAGGGTTGAGTTCCTTTAGGGGCTAAGTCCAATACGGCCCAGCATCATTAGGACGGAATTCCAAAATGGGACGTACCAGTAGGACCCGAATCCGACCCTGTTCCATTAAAGCCCAACTCCGAAAGGCCTCAGTACTGACAGGCCCCAGTTAGGTCCCGGTAGGGGTGACCGAGTTTCTGGAGAGAGAGAGAGAGAGAGAGAGAGAGAGAGAGAGAGAGAGAGAGAGAGAGAGAGAGAGAGAGAGAGATCTTCGTAATCAGAGACAGAAACAGATGCTGTGACAATGAGACGGAAACAGAAACTCTCTCTCTCTCTCTCTCTCTCTCTCTCTCTCTCTCTCTCTCTCTCTCTCTCTCTCTCTCTCTCTCTCTCTCTCTCTCTTGCCTCAACAGATGAGTAGAGCACCGCATCGGTATGAAGATGCAATGGGCTTAACGGTACTGGGCCCTGTTGGTTCCTAATGGAACCTATGGAACTGGACCCTAATGGGACTGGCACATTACGGAATGGCAGTCAGTGATCGAGGTTGATCTAATTACATCTCCGCCCCATCAAGGCACGGCTCAAACATGGCTCAGAGCTGGAGCTGGAACGCACAGGCGCTGAGGACCTAATGGAATCACTTTTCGAAAAGAGATTCCACTAGGTCCCAATACCACTATGGACCAGACTGGGTCCTGTTGGAACTGGGACCCTACTACAGGTATAGTCCCCGAACGGGACAACGGGAACGCCGACGACGGACATGATTTTATACTGTGCATACGTGTTCTGCTGTGTGCAGGTACATGGGTGGAGTATGCATGGAAGGTCTAATCAGAAAATCAATTCCTGCAAGATACCAAGGGGTTAACCTCAACCGGATTTACCAGAAAAAATCCACATGTAAACGAACGAACGAACGAACGAACGACGAACGAACAAACAAACAAACAAACAAACAAACAAACAAAGCAAACAAACATTCGCCATAAACAGGCAGCTCATCCACAGCAACCGTCGTTGAATCGAGCTCGGTTTCTTTGCCGTCGAGAGAGGAGAGAGAGAGAGAGAGAGAGAGAGAGAGAGAGAGAGAGAGAGAGAGAGAGAGAGAGAGACTATGATGATGATCAGTCAGTGAACGATGCATGAACTTCTGTGCGCTACTTTATTATTATTATCATGTATACTTAAACAGCGCCTATTCTCGGCTAGAGACCAAGCTCTAAGCGCTTTACAATCCACACTCGTTTACACAACGGGCTGCCTACCTGGGTAGTGCCGACTGAAAAGCTGCCAGCTGGCGCTTCATTCAGTCGTTTCCCGTGTCATCCAGTCCATATCGTACAATATCGTTCACTCAGTTTCCTTACTTCCTTCATTCTTTCCATTTCTCACGCAGGGTGCATGCTATGTGTAACGTGTCATCCATAACCAACGGCCAAACTGGCCTTCTCTTCCGAAAGTTGGTGATGGGATTTTACGTGTGTGCAAGATGTTGTGCGTGCGTTCATACACGGAACCTCTGCTTATAGTCTCATTCGAAGGACTTTGGGGAAATGGAGTCAGAACCGATATTAACTCCGAGGGAAAAATCCCCCTGTACCGAAACGGACCCGCGGAGATTCGAACCCGCAACCCCAGGATCGCCAAGTTTACGAGTCCGACTCTCTACCAACTGAAGTATTCCGGCCCCCGCTACTTCCAGCTGCCGTGGCGCAATGGTTAGTGTCGCGGATTCCTGGCTGGGAGGCCGTGGGTCTAATTTCCATCAGACCCATTTGTTTGTGGGATTTTTTTTCTGTCCCAGTGGGCTCCTACTCAGAGTTGAGTTTGGTATGGTCTCAGCTGGGAAGACTGAAACCACACAGTCGAGTTTCATCCACTTAATGGGTGCGTCTCTAAGCGTGTTGCTCAAGTTTCCTGACCAACACTGCAGGTGTCCGTATCTCCCTGGCCTGGTTGACTCCAGGATATATTATGAAAGTAAATACAACCCTGTCGCACAATCTCAGACTGGAATAGAACTCCACAGCATCAACTTCACCATCTTCATCCTCACCGGTCAGCATAAAAAGAAAGTCTGTCATTCTGTGGCCTTTCATGGCCTGCTGTCATGGTGATCTCCGTTTTAATTTCATGTCCATGTCCACGCCTTTGGTGAGTTCCCGTCAAGGCCGCCATAATCGACGAGTTCAAGGAGATTGTCGCTGGACGGACGTGGTGGCGCCGTACAGAAAGGGACGATCACTCATGCTGCCTTCGCATCGTCAGTAGCGGAAGGGAGAGGCTGTAGGGAGGGGTGGAGGGGAGAACGGTGTCAGTAGATGTTGTCCTGCGTATTTCGGATCAAAACACACACCACCGAAGTGATTTGGCAGCAGTGCCGTGTCTCCCCTGTGAAAATGTCGGGTACTTGTTGATTGAAGGGGCCAGGGCTGCGGCGGGACAACCAAGAGTACGGGTGCAGACGGGGTGAGCCGGATTGATCGGTGTAGGGGTAGTGCCACACACACACACACACACACACACACACACACACACACACACACACACACGCACGCACGCACGCACGCACGCACGCACGCACGCACGCACACACACACACACACACACACACACACACACACACACACACACACAAAGAAGTTCTATGTTCTGCGCATCTCCTAACCCTGACCTTGACCCTGACCCTATCTTTGACCCTGACCCTAACCTATTCTTGACCCTGACCTTGGCCGTATCTTTGACCCTGACCCTAACTTTATACTTTACCTTGACCCTAATCCAGCATGAACCATGCGATGACAGTCCCAATGAATTCGCCTTTACCGACAATGTCGACACGTGCTCATCTATTGCATGGACGCGATGAAACCCTTAGAAGAAGGGGGGGGGGGGGGGGGGGGGGGGGGGGGGGGGGGGGGGGGAGGCGGGGGGGGGGGGGGGGGGGGGGGGGGGGGGACGCTCACTCACTCACACTGGCTCGCTCGACTAAGCAGGAACTCGTTCGAAGAGGGCCCAGTAGGTATTGTTCTTCGTAGGTCAGATCTGAACAGGACTCATCGAACTCCACCGTCGTCATTCGGCAGCAGTGCAGTGTCTCCACTGGTGGGTTGCCTTATGGGGAAGCCACAACGAATGGCGCAGAAGTAGTGTCATCGGAGAGAAACGGATGGCAAGTCATGGCGGAAAACTCGTAATAGGGCATACTAAGAATTTTGAGCCCGGGGAGGGGTGTGAGTGGGATGGGGGGGTTCTCGAAATAAGAAATACCAAGGGTTTTGTTTTACAAGTATTTATAGTATGTTTAACGTTGTTTGTTTGAAATTGCGTATCAAGAGTAAATGTTGTTAATGACACCTAATGGCAATGGCGAAGTGTTTTGAGTTTTTTCTTTATCAAAACATGCGTGGCTTGAATGTCTTACACGCAGAAGAAATTTCCAGAATGATGACTCACTTGGTCGTCAACATGCTGACGAAGCCAGAGATGATGATGATGATGATGATGATGATGAAAGAGATTATTCATACAGAACCCAGAGTCTCTCCTCTTTCCCTTCCTCCCTCCCCCCCCCCCCCCCCCCCCCCCCCCCCCCCCCCGCCCCCCAACCCATCCTAACCTTCCCTAACTCCTACCATTTTTCGGCGGGAGTGTGTGTGGTGTGTGGTGTGTGGGGGGGGGGGGGGGGGGGGGGGTGACACTGCGGGAGATGGATGCAGACTTGGCTACCATCTCTTCCGCCTCCTCCTCCCCATCCGCCCTCTCCCCCTCCCCCTCTTTCCCTCCAACACACACACACAGACACAGCGAGTAACGTTATCACCCTCTTATCTCACTGCAGGCTGGACGTTTTCCTTCTTCTCTCCCCTTTTACTGCTTTGACTCAGGGCTCCTATCGCTGCCTCCAAGCAGATTACTTCCCTTTCTGCCAGCCAGCCAACGAAACGAAATCGCCACGGCATCTCTGGTTACCGCCCCTTAATCCGGGGGTTCCTCGTTCCTGCCGCTCCCGCTAGGTCCGCCTGTGTGGTCTGCGAGATTCTGAGGGGGGAGGGGAGGGGAGGGGGTGGAGACCTACTGGAGTGGCGAGGACAGGTGGCGCTGATTACCATGAACGAGGAGTCCAAAATAAGATGTGGACCTATTCTGAGTTGGAAGATATGTTCTCCATTGAAAGATGTATTTCAACTTTGAGAATGTAACGAGGGACAGAATGTTTCGTTTTGGTTTGGCTTTTGCTTTGGTGTCTCCTCTTCAGTGCCCCCTCATCATGGATGTCCGTCGTGGTCGACGAAGACGTCAGTGACTCCGCATGTGTGAGCGCGCAAGCCGTGCTTAGAGCCGTGCCCCCTTAGATCATTGCCAACCTCACACCGCTGGCTTCACTTCCTCCATACACACCCACACCCAACGTCGTTCTGTCGCAGCACCGGAGTCGGCATTCCGTAGGGAGCAGTCAATCGTTAGGTTGTCATGAAGTGAGGTTGGAAGAGACATCGCTTTGCTGCCAGTATGTCAGTGTTCTGTGGTGCCTCTTCTGATCCAGCGTGCACAGAGCGCCACCCACTGACGGCAAGGAACTGCTCAAACGTTAAGTCAATATGACTGACCCTTCCCGGGTTCCGTTGGGCGCCGCTTTGTCTGGCCAGCCGAAGAGTCCCCAAGCACGTGCCAGCATTAATGACCTCGACTCTAGCATCAAGCATGAACGTGGAGAAATGCGAACTGGGGTCACTGCGAGAGAAGGCTGCTATGACCCATGACTTTTCCTTTTTTTTTTTGATAAATGAAGATGATGGAGATGATGCTACAAAAGTCCATTCTGGTCTAAGACTACTATGACAAGATTCTCTACGCATCCTATTATATCCCAGCGTCAAACAGGCTGAAGAAATACAGACATGGACAGTGTTGGTCAGGAAAGTCGCACGGCGCTGTGACGCTTCCGTTCAATGGCAGAAACTCAATGTGTGGCTCCAGGTATTCTGTTTCAGCTCATACCACACACAGAGAAGCTCTAGGTAGGAGTTTCACACGGGTGATGATCTCACAAATCTGTGACTTTGATATCGAGACACAGCTGGAATCGAAGAGAAAACTGTCCAAGCAGTAGGCCTACTGTGTATGAAACAAAAATGAAAGGAGGAAGAGGGGAGGGAGCGGGGGAGGATACGAGGGGGGGGGGGGGGGGGGGGGGGAAGGAGAATAAGTAAAGGCGCGGGGGTATTTAGATACTCTGATCTTTGTCAAGACAAATTTCAGAGTGAAATTTCCCCAAACCACGACTTGTTTAAAAAAACAAACAAAAAACAAACAAACAAAAAAACAACAACAAAAAAAGCAACTGACGTTCTTTATCATTTTCACTTAAAATGAAAGTTTATTATGTTGTTGCAAATTTCCAACACTACTACTTGAATTAAAAAAAATAAAAATCAACCGACGTCCTTTGTCAATTTGTTGATAAAAGATATTTCAGGGTTGTTGCTGTTGCAGCCTTTCTTTACATGGAATTAATTAAGGGCTCCGGGTGGATTTCTCGCCAAACGTTTGATCAATAGATAATCAGTTACATGAAGAAAGTACGGTGGTTCAAAAAAAAGGGGGGGGGGGTGGGGGGGGGGGGGGGGGGGGGGGGGGGGGGGGGGGGGGGGGGGGGAAATCAAAATGATTCCTTTCTTCTACATGATTTTTTGAAGCCCACACATGTTCAGTTTTTTGAAAATAAGAAAAAAATCAACAGCAACGACAGCAGCAGCGAAGCAACAACAACAACAACAACAAAACATGCCAAATCACTGAACTGATGGAAGGCATTGGCATTTATACGCAAAGTTTCTGTCTTGTGTTTGACAATTAAGAGAAATGACAAACACACAAGCAAAAAAATGAAGAAGACGATGCTGACTGCTCGATTTTCATTAACCTCTCTCTCTCTCTCTCTCTCTCTCTCTCTCTCTCTCTCTCTCTCTCTCTCTCTCTCTCTCTCTCTCTCTCTCTCTCTCCAGACTGCTTGCTAAACAGCCGTGTTTCCTCGCACACAGTTCAGGCAAATGAGAGTCAAGCGAGAAGTGAGAAGCATGTTGAAAGCAGGAATGTTAGTGTTTTTCTTCCAGCTTCTTCAGTTTCCGTATCACCCCCCCCCCCTCCCCTCCCCTCCCCTCCCCTCCCCTTCCCTCTCCTCCACCAATTCATCCCTTCCACCACTCCCTGCCCCTCCCCCCCCCCCCCCGCCCTACACTCTCCCACCGTCCGTCCCCCTCTTTTTCGCCCCCCATCTCTTTCCAGTCAAAGGGAGTCTTTCAAAGTCTGACAGACTGCCACAGAGCTGGCACACACAGAGAGAGAGAGAGAGAGAGAGAGAGAGGGGGGGGGGGGGAGACAGACAGACAGACAGACAAAGACAGAGAAGGGGTGTGTGTTGGTGTGGGTGGGGGAGTGGGGGTGGGGTGGGAGGATGCCAGGATGGGGGAGATGGTTCCCCCAGTGCTGCAGCAGCGTGTGGAGAGAAAAAAGGGAACGCGAGATGCATTTGTTGGGCGAAGGAGGTGGAACCCCGTGAGCAAAGCAGGCAGGGTTTATCAATGACTTGAAAGGCGAGACAACAGAGGGTGCCGCTTATCACACCGACCCCGGATTATGAAGAAGGGACGGCTGATATCTCCGCAGCTGATAAGAAGGGGGGGGGGGGGGGGGGGGGCGCTAGGCGTCCGAGGCCTAGAGCTACCTCCGTACCCGTGTGTCTGAGGGTTTCAAATCTCCCCCCCCCCCCCCCCCCTCCTTCTTACCTCTCCCCCTTCACACCTCCCCCCCCCCCCCCCAACCTTCCCAACCCATCAGTCAGATCTTTAAGGAGATCCCTGGTGTTGTGTGACTAAAACTTGGGTCTGCCGCGTCCATCCGTCGGCAAACATTGTGGTTATCAGGGAGAGTAGACTTAAGGGATCGGGCGCGGGCTGGCAAGTGTCTCGTGCTCGTCGTTGCAGACTGCTGTGTGAGCCGACTGTTGCTGATACAGGGGGCAGACTACTATTGTGGCAGACTGGATGGCGATACAATAGATTGGTGTGACTGGGTGATTGATTTGTAAGAGACTGAAAGAGTGATTGACTTTGACTGATGTCTTGTGATGACTGGTGTGATAGATCGGTAGATAATGGCACACACAGGTCGTATGGGTTGATGAATGGATGGCTGCATAGATAGTTGGACAGTTAGATAGCCAGATAGAGACACTGACAGATAGATAGAGAGAGACAGACAGACAGACAGATAGATAGATAGATAGATAGATAGATAGATAGATAGATAGATAGATAGATATAGATAGATAGACAGATAGACAGATGGATAGATAGATACACAGATAGATGGATAGATGTAGAGATAAATGTGCACATCAATACAGCTAGATCGATAACACGGCTAGGTGAATAGGTAGTGTGTCCGAGCGATAGTTGAAAAGAAGCACATTATGGACCACAGATGAACATATGGGGAATGATATGTATAGGCAGACAAATAATAGGAAAAACAGTGGAAAATATATAAGTGGTTTGAGATATAAATAATTACGATGTGGATAGGAAGATGGATTGAGACAGACAAATAATAGGAAAAACAGTAGAAAATATATAAAGTGATTTGAGATATAAATAATTACGATGTGGATAGGAAGAGGGATTAATAGGTAGATAGATGGATAGTAGGTAAACAAACAGAGTGACAGACAGACAATAGACAGGTAGATAGACAGATAGATAGATAGATGGATGGATAGATAGATGGATTGATAGATAGATAGATAAATAGGATGGATAGATAGATAGACAGATAGATAGAAGACAGGCGGGTGTATAGATAGAAATAGACTAATAGATAAAGATGAAGACAGGTGGTGATGAAGACTAACAGACACGGACGAGAGGCAGTATATAGCACGAAGGCAGGGATGTATGTATGTTACGTTGTTAAAGAGGTGGACAGATAGATGTAGTAGTAAGTTCTCTCAAGCTGATTGGTCCTTCGGTTGGTTGGATCCTCGCTTGCCGGACGGAGTGACCTGCTGATGCATGTCTTGTGATGGCCGACCTGAAAAGTTCGGTTGGAAACAAACTATGGACCCCACATGTGGCTCTGACTTGTCGACCTTACTGTGACCTACAATGGATTCCAGAACAGCAAAAGAGACGCCAGCTTTGACAAAGGGTGACCAAAAAAAAAAATCTATTTGACACACACACGCTCGCACACGTGCGCGTGCGTACGCACGCATGCACGCACGCACGCGCGCACAAGCATCCACACACGCACGCACTAGCACCCACGCACGCACGCTCACACACACACACACACACACACACACACGCACGCACGCACGCACGCACGCACGCACGCACGCACGCATGCACGCACACACACACACACACACACACACACACACATACACACACACACATCCGCGCGTATGTATACAGTAGCACGCAAGCTGACATGTATATACTATTTCCATGAGTCAATTTAACACACACGTGCCCTATTTTAGTCAATAAAGACCCCTCTACTCCGCCCTCCCCCCCCCCCCCCCCCCCCCCCCCCCCCCCCCCCCCCGCCCACATCTTTCCCCCACTTCCCCTCTCAACTTTTCTACACTACTCCCTCTGCCTCCTTTCCCTTCCTCTACCACCGCCCTCCCCCCCCACCACAACTCTTCTCCCCCCCCCCCCACCCCACCCCACCCCAACCCCACGCACATACACGTACTGATTCGTACACATATTTGCAGATCGGAAGTATCCGTGTACAATATTGGAGGAAGAGAATTCACACACATTCTTCGAAGAAAAGGAATCCGTAGACGTACTTACAGGTAAGGGTATTCATACACATACTCGTAAGAAATGGAGGGGGGAGGGGGGGGGGTAGGGGTGGGTGGGGGGGGGGGGGTGTTTATCCATACACAGACTTGTAGGAAGGGAAATCCGTACATACATTTGAAGGCAGGGGAAATCCAAACGCATACTTATTGGAAGATAGACATACACACAGTTCCAGAGGAAAGGGGGAGCCATCCACATACATCCATGTACATACCTGTAAAGAGGGGGATCCACGCACATTCTTGGAGGGTAGGGGATTCATATTCACTCCTGATGAGAAGAGGATCCATACGCATATACATTGCTTGAATTAAGGGAGAGATGGGGTACTCACATACTTGAATGGAAAATGGATCCGTATACATGCTCAGAGAGGGGTGGATCCGTAAATATGCTTAAAAAGAGGGGGAAGGGGGGGGGGGGGGGGGGGCTGCATACATGGCATAGCGCAACATCGACGCGCTCTCTCCTCGGGAATAAAAATTTTACCCTCGGAAAATAAGTGTTCATAAAAAGACAATATTAGGAGGAGATTACTGTGCTTTTGTATACACCGGGACATCAGCGTCACTCGCCGATGGTTATCGCCCCTGCCAGAGCGAAACAGGACGGCCAGCAGCAAGACGAGCACCAACAGAGCGATTTTTATTGTTGATGTTAATTTTATTGATAACATTATGCAGCCTACAAACTATAAAACCAACACACAGGCCGTTCTTCATATTTCTCAACGAGAGTGTGCTTGGTGATTGACATTTACGAGAGCATTTTCTCATTCACTTTCTCTTTTGTCTGGTTGGACTTTTTGTCAAAAGGGACATATTAGTTCGCTTTGCTAGACAGTGTCGTTAGAATGATGATGCGATTGCACTGAAATGACATCGTTTTATGTTGTTTTTTTTTAATCTGTTTATTTACTGCTTTGTTTAATTTGTTTATAAAATTGCCTCTTAAATCAGCGGGCTACATCGTACTATGTTTCGTTGTAAATCTCTCTCTCCCCCCCCCCCCCCCCCCCCCCCCCCCCCCCCCTCGTTACGCCCTATTCTTTATGAAGAAAGTGTGCCATCTTGATCACTCAGGGAATAACGGGAGTGTTTTCGCACACAAACATCATCATAAGATAAACTAATGGAATAAGTCACAGGGTTATATTTCCCAATTCTTACATTGATTCGTCGTCCACCTCTACCACGCCCTCTCACAATATGCAAGTACCTGATTTTGGACGAAATAAAAGATTTTTTCTCAACATCGGTGTGAAAATGGAAATGAGGAGTTTTTAATGCCTGCTGTAAGCTTTATGGGGAGGGGAGGGGGGGGGGGGGGGAGGGGCTTGGAAGGGAGAGGAGGAAATGAGAGCGGTGGTGGTGGTAGTAGTGGTGGTGAGGGGTGTTGAGGGAGAGGGGGAAAGGGGGGGGGGGGGGGGAGAGTGTCGAGGAAAGTGAGGATATTCCTCGGTTTGTGTACAATATTTGTTGATGACATTTTCTATGACTAGTTTGTCTTTCATATATATATATATATATATATATATATATATATATGTGTGTGTGTGTGTGTGTGTGTGTGTGTGTGTGTGTGTGTGTGTGTGTGTGTGTGTGTGTGTGTGTGTGTGTGTGTGAGTGCGCGCGCGCGCGTGTGTGTGTATGCTGCATATCCATCCCACCTAGCCTCCACCCCTTCCCTCCCCCCGTCCCCCCCGTCCTCCCCGCTGGACGAAATAAGTTATTTCAGCGGCATAAATCAGCAGCAGCAACATCATCATCATAATCATCATCATCATCAGCAGCAGCAGCAGCAGCAGCAGCAGCATAATTTTCATCTCGCTCAGACTTCTGTTATAGATACACACACGCACACATATTCCAACACGCAAGTTGCACGTGCCCATGAAATCAGCAAACGTACAGTAGTATACTGGCTCCTCTTATGCTTACGCACATTAACAAACGCACATAGGTTCCACATGATATTCACCTCTCTCTCTCTCTCTCTCTCTCTCTCTCTCTCTCTCTCTCTCTCTCTCTATATATATATATATATATATATATATATGTGTGTGTGTGTGTGTGTGTGTGTGTGTGTGTGTGTGTGTGTGTGTGTGTGTGTGTGTGTGTGTGTGTGTAAGCACATACGTTTCACATGACATCTATCTATCTATCTATCTATCTATCTATCTATCTATCTATCTATCTATCTATCTATCTATCTTCTATCCAGCTGTGTATGTGTGTGTGCGTGCGTGCGTGCGTGCGTGCGTGCGTGTGTGGTGTGTGTGTGTGTGTGTGTGTGTGTGTGTGTGTGTGTGTGTGTGTGTGTGTGTGTGTGTGTGTGTGTGTGTGTGTGTGTGTGTGTGTGTGTGTGTGTGTGTGTGTGTGTGTGTGTGTGTGTGTGTGTGTGTGTGTGTGAGTGTGTTGTGTGTGTGTGTGTGTGTTTATATCCTTTTTAATTGGCAGAGAAAACGAATATTTTTCTAAGTACACTTCTGCTACTGTAAAAAGGGACGTGGGAATGTTATACATTCTGTTGAAATTGAAGCCTTTTCACTTAGATTTGAACAAAGGAGTAAGGGAGTTCATCCAATAGTTGATCATTGAAGCCTTTTCATTCTAGCCACAAAGAAGTTAACAGAACTGGACGGACCAGGTGCCCCTACCTACCTCCCTCCCCCCTTATATATATATATATATGGAGAGAGAAGAAAGTCAAAGACGACGTTAAATAACCTAATTTTAATTCATCTTATTTCCGTGTGAAACCCACTCCATCCTCCATGAGAGCAAGATAAATATTGTCTAAAAGAGCGAGAGGTTAAAACGGAAATCTTCCTGAATTACTTTGAGCCAGTATTTGTGCTTCATGCACCAAAGATAAACACGTACTCTTGATTTCTAAGACGAGCCATCGGCATTGTCTTTTCATTGTGCCAACATGAAAAGAGAGAGAATTGTAAAGATATGCGAGGAAAAACAAATCAAAAAGGAGAAAATTCTAAGATATGAAAACAGACCAGAAGAAAAAAAAGAACAGAAAAGAAAGAATAAATGGGGGGGAAAAATAAAAAAGAAATGAAAGGTAGGCAGCCATGTCTGCGTTTTAAGTGACACTGATGGAGAGGTCATGTAATGGTGAGAGAGCGAAGAGCATAGTATAGTAAAACCGGATCAGTCAAATAAACATGTGCGGAACTCGTTACAATGTTGTCGTCAACAAACGCATGCAGTTTCCTATTCAATTCTCTCTGAGAGTGGGCTGTAGGAGCCAGAGAAGTTTCATCGTGAGTGGAGCGTATGGCGCCACGCTTTGAAAATAACAAGAACACATCCTGCTGAGTTTTGAACTTTGTAGAGAGGTTTTGGGACAATGTTGATAAAACCCAGTGTCAACAGGGCTCAGCGTGGTACTTAGTTGAAATGGGGTCTTATGGAATCGACTTTTCAACAAAGTGATTCCATTACGTCAAGTACCATTGCCTGCTAGCACTGGGCTCTGTTGGAGCCGTGTCCTAAACGCGCTGGAATCAATCTCAATGACGGTCATTCCATTAGGTGCCGGTCCCGTCAGGGCCTGGCTGCAACAGGGTGCGGTGCCACCGCTAGGGTCAGGTGCATTTTGATATTGATGAAGAGCATCTGCTCTCTCACCTGACGAGTGTGTCGAGAGAGAGAGAGAGAGAGAGAGAGAGAGAGAGAGAGAGAGAGAGAGAGAGAGAGAGAGAGAGAGAGAGAGAGAGAGAGAGGCAGACAGAGAGAGGCAGAGAGAGAGAGAGAGAGAGAGAGAGAGACAGACAGAAAAGAGAGAGAGAGAGAGACAGACAGACAGACAGACAGACAGACAGACAGAGAACAGAACGATAGAAAAGACAGAAGGTTTGGTGGTGATGGTGCTGATGGGGAGGGGGGAGGAGAGAGAGAGAGAGAGAGAGAGAGAGAGAGAGAGAGAGAGAGAGAGAGAGAGAGAGAGAGAGAGAGTTTCTTTCTCTGTCTCTTTGTCACTATTTCTGTCCCAGTCTGTGGTTGCCGGGATGTCTCCCCACACCACCCCTCTCTCTCTCTCTCTCTCTCTCTCTCTCTCTCTCTCTCTCTCTCTCTCATCAGAAAGAGACCGGACGTTTCTAATCTGCACTTGGCCTAACAGTACTAGGCCTTTTAAGCATTTGACTCAATATTCAAATACCGACCCCTGTCTAAAAGAATTGGGCCATAATGAAACAGGGCCGTATTGGAATTAGGCCAGAGTGGGACTGTTTCTCAACAGTACCTGGCCCTAAAGGTACTGGGCCGTATTAGAACTGGACCCAAATGACTCTGGCCTCTAAAGCCTTGGCAGGAGGACCCTTTGGGTTGAAGGATTGAACCACAGCAGTCATGGAGGGAGGCGGACAGAGGACAATTTAACACTTCAAACTGGTTCTCACCATGTCAGGCTATGAGAAGTGGGGCGTGGAACATCCCGGCTAGCAAGAAAGAGATCACACCGCATCCTACCACCAAACAAAACCAAACAAGGCGTAAAGGACATGTCACCATCCTCTATGTCCGCGGTGTGACTGAAGCCTTGAGCAGGAAGATCAGGAAAACCGGCTTCTCCGTACATCCCAAACCTATCAACACCATCCGCAGCCAGCTGGTCGCCCCCAAGGACAAAACTGACAAACTGGACAAGTCTGGAGTGATCTACCAAATAGACTGTCGTGACTGTGAAGAGAACTATGTCGGGGAAACTGAGAGAAACCTTCGAAAACGCTTGACAGAACACGAAAGGGAATCATCACCAGTAGGCGCCCAGCAACATCAGTTCGATTATGAAAACATCAGCGTTCTCGACCGTGACAACAGATGGTTTCAGCGTGGGGTGAAGGAGGCTATACATACTGCCGCCAACAACCCCACACTCAACCGGACCGGGGCAGACACACCTTGTCATCGGTGTACAACACCCTCATTGTTCAGTCACATGACCAGGGTTCGACGCTAGTTCACCCAGTAGCCACACTACCGCTGAAGAAGACGGACGGGAGGTCTGTCGAAAGCTCGAAGTAAGTGCTATTCCTAGCCGAGTGACCTGTTTAAATCCGGTAGTCGTTTATGACAATTTAAGTCATTTAGTCTATAGATGTTGCTGGAAGTAGCCAGTCTTTGTAGCATCCACAGTAAGGGAAACAAAATAACAGAAATCAGTCAAAACTATGACAGAAATTGGAAGCGGAGTCCTAGTAATGTCCATAGATATATTCATACTACCGTCGAATACGCAAACACCGAAAATGCTTTCAACACACGAGGCTTATACTGCGGAGAAAATAATCTCCTGTTATAGTTCTTTTTCTTTCTCGAAAATAGCTTCTTATCGCAGACGTCAAAATTCATAGCCATACCAAAACGGAATTATGAATATTTCGTGAATGACATAAGCTCACACGAAAACATTGCAAATGATACAGTTCTTTAAACACTTATTTCTCACCAAACAGAATAGGTACGCAATGCCAATTTCAAGGAAAACACAGAAATTTCGACATAAGAATATGCCTGGAGAATTACTTCATGTCCATAGCGGTGACAGACTACGTCTATAGGAGTGAGAGACTTTATGTCCATACAGTGGCAGACTTCACGTCTATAGAGTGACAGGCTTCATGTCTACAGAGTGATAGGCTTCATGTCTATATGGTGACAGACTTCATGTCTACAGGGTGACAGACTTCATGTCTCTACTGTAGGGGGACAGACTCCAAGTGTATGGGGTGACAGACTTCATGTCTATAGAGTGACAGACTTCATGTCTATAGAGTGACAGGCTTCATGTCTATAGGGTGACAGACTTCATGTCTACAGGGTGACAGACTTCATGTCTCTTCTATAGGGGGACAGACTCCATGTGTATAGGGTGACAGACTTCATGTCTATAGGGGTGACAGACTTCATGTGTCTATAGGGTGACAGACTTCATGTCTATAGGGTGAAAGACTTCATGTCTATATAGGGTTACAGACTTCATGTCTATAGGGTGAAAGACTTCATGTCTATAGGGGTGACAGACTTCATGTCTATACAGTGACAGACATGTCATGTCTTCATGTCTATACAGTGACAGACTTCATGTCTATACAGTGACAAACTTCATGTCTATAGGGCGATGGACTTCATGTCTATAGGGGTGACAGACTTCATGTCTGTATAGGTGTGACGGACTTCATGTCTATAGGGATGACAGACTTCATGTCTGTAAGGTGACACACTTCATGCCTATAGAGTGACACGCTTCGTGTGTGTAGGGTGACAGACTTCATGTCTATAGCGTGACAGACTTCATGTCTATTGGGTAAGACTTTATGTCTGTCGGGTCACAGACTTCATGTCTACAGGGGTGACAGGCTTCATGTCTATAGGGTGACAGACTTCATGTATATAGAGTGACAGATTTCCTGTCTATATGTGTGACAGTCTTCATGTCTATAGGGTTACAGCCCTCATGTCTATGTAGTGACAGACTTCATGTCTATTGAGTGACAGACTTCATGTCTATAGGGTGATAGATTTCATGTCTATAGGGTGACAGACTTCAGGTTTATAGGGTGACAGACTTCATGCCTATAGGGTTACAGACTTCATGTCTATAGGTGTACGGACTTCATGTCTATACAGTGACAGACTTCATGTCTATAGGGTGATAGATTTCATGTCTGTAGGGTGACAGACTTCATGTCTATAGGGTTACAGACTTCATGCCTATGTAGTGACAGATTTCATGTCTATAGAGTGACAGACTTCATGTCTATAGGGTGATAGATTTCATGTCCATAGGGGGTGACAGACTTAGGGGTGGACTTTGCCTATAGGGTGACAGACTTCATGCCTATAGGGTTACAGACTTCATGTCTATAGGGTTACAGACTTCATGTCTATAGGGTTACGGACTTCATGTCTATACAGTGACAGACTTCATGTCTATAGGGTGATAGATTTCATGTCTGTAGGGTGACAGACTTCATGTCTATAGGGTTACAGACTTCATGCCTATGTAGTGACAGACTTCATGTCTATAGAGTGACAGACTTCATGTCTATAGGGTGATAGATTTCATGTCCATAGGGTGACAGACTTCAGGTTTATAGGGGTGACAGACTTCATGCCTATAGGGTTACAGACTTCATGCCTATAGGGTTACAGACTTCATGTCTTTAGGGTTACGGACTTCATGTCTATGTAGTGACAGACTTCATGTCTATAGAGTGACAGACTTCATGTCTATGTAGTGACAGACTTCATGTCTATAGAGTGACAGACTTCATGTCTATGTAGTGACAGACTTCATGTCTATAGAGTGACAGACTTCATGTCTATAGGGTGACAGACTTCATGTCTCTATAGGGTGATAGATTTCATGTCCATAGGGTGACAGACTTCAGGTTTATAGGGGTGACAGACTTCATGCCTATAGAGTAACAGACTTCATGTCTATAGGTGACATAGACTTCATGTCTATAGAGTGACAGACTTCATGTCTATAGAGTGACAGACTTCATGTCTATAGCGGTGACATACTTCATGTCTATAGGGTGACAGACTTGATTTCATGTCCATGGGGTGACAGGCCTTGTCTATAGAGTGACAGACCATGTCTATAGGGGTGACAGACCGTGTCTATAGAGTGACAGACCATGTCTTTAGGGGTGACAGGGTTCACGTCTGTGAGGTTATCGAGGTGACAGACTTCATTTTCATAGGGGTAACAGATATTATGTCTCCAGGGGGAGGGGGCGACAGACATCATGTCCATAGAAGTGACAGACTTGATGTTCATGTCCTTAGGGGTAATAGATTTCATGTCTAAAGTCTGTCCGTAGGGGTGACTGTCTCCCTGTCTGTAGGGATGACATTTTATGACTACAGGGATGACTGTCTCCATGTCTGTAGGGATTACATTTTATGCCTATAGGATGACTGTCTCCATGTCTATAGGGATTACATTTTATACCTATGGGATGACTGTCTCCATGTCTATAGGATTACATTTTATACCTATAGGATGTCTCCATGTCTATAGGGATTACATTTTATACCTATGGGATGACTGTCTCCATGTCTATAGGGATTACATTTCATGCCTTTGGGGATGACTGTCTCCATGTCTATAGGGATTACATTTTATGACTACAGGGATGACTGTCTCCATGGCTATAGCGATTACATTTCATGCCTATAGGATGACTGTCTCCATGTCTATAGCGATTACATTTGATGCCTATAGATGACTGTCTCCATGTCTATAGGGATTACATTTCATGCCTATAGGATGACTGTCTCCATGTGTATAGGGATTACATTTTATGACTACAGGGATGATTGTCTCCATGTCTAAAGGGATTACTTTTATGTCTACAGGGATGACTGCCTCCATATCTATAGCGATTACATTTCATGCCTGTAGGATGACTGCTCTCCATGTCTATAGGGATTACATTTCATGCCTATAGGATGACAGCCTCTATATCTATAGGGATTACATTTCATGCCTATAGTATGACAGCCTCCATGTCTATAGCGATTACATTTGATGCCTATAGGATGACAGCCTCCATGTCTATAGATCAGACAGCGTCCTGCCCATACAGTGTTCTTTAAGTTGAACAGGAGACATCCCAGATTCCCTTCTAGGTGAAGATTGTGTGTGATCCCCTCTCTGCCCCGTTCACTCACCGTTAAGTGTCCCCCTCTCTCCCTCTGCACACACACACACACACACACACACACACACACACACACACACACACACACACACACACACACACACACACACACACACAACACACACACACACACACACACGCACGCGACACACACACACACACACACACACACACACACACACACACACACACACACACACAGACACACACACACACACACACACACACACACACACACACACACACACACACACACACACACACACACACACACACACACACACACACACCACCACCACCACCACCAGCCGATCCCAACGATTCTTTCTCCCAATCTCGCAGACAGAACAGACACCCCGGCAGCCTGGCAAGAAGCAAACACAAACCCCCCCCCCCCCCCCCCCCCCCCCCCCCCCCCCCACCCCTCCACCCCACCTCCCGCCGCCCCCCACCCAAACAACAGCACCCACCACCACCAGCAGACCCGTGTGCAAGAGCTAGAGAGAGAGAGTCAGAGGGGACCTAACCCCCCCCCCCCCCCCCCCCCCCCCCCCCCCTTCATCCTCATCCTCACCCTCATCCATGGAATCGCTAACGGAGCGGCGGGTCAGTGAAAATGAGAGCGTCGCGAGATCCCGGCAGCGAGCCGGGACCCATGGGACCGCCGAAATGGACACCGCTGTCTCGGCTCGTGCTCTAAGCACGTGACACGCGCCGTAATTGTGCTGCCCTCTGCTGGCCAACTCCGCGGGGACCAGCGGCAGACAAGTCCGGCAGGAGAGACAGGCGGAGGTGACTCCGTGATCAGGCCTAAGACTTCTAATTCCCATCCCCCCGCCAGTAATGAAGGCACGGGAGGATCTGGAGGTGGGCGGGGTGGGGCCCGCAGTCACTCGGAATGCCAACAGAAACGACGACGACGACGACGTCTTCGTCGGCTGGACTTGCGGGAAGCCGTGTTTGGTTAGTTTTCAGGTCTTCGGACTATGAGTGCTTTAAAAAAAAAAAAAAAAAAAAAAAAAAAAAAAAAAAAATATATATATATATATATATATATATTGGTGGCGAGGCAAGCCCCTGAGATGTGACTCTCGTGGTCGACTCGGCTGTACACATTATGACTTGAATTGTATGATTGAGTTGGCGATTTAGACTCTATGTGTGAATGAGTTTTTTTCCGTATGGTGATAGTTTGGTATGAATGTACTCCTGTTGAGATGATTGGGTGGGAATAGGATTCTGTACATGGGTTTGTCATTCATGTGCTACGTATGAGCTTTTATATGGTGGTCTGGTATGAATGGGGGGTGTAACTTTTTTGTTTTGTTTTGTGTACAGTGGCTTGATATGAATGAATGCTTTGGTGTGCTGAATTTGAAAAATTAGTGATAAAGCCCCGCCCAAAAAAACGTCGACAAACGAATCACAAGACAAAACACGACGAGTTTCGACCTGTCAGGTCTTCATCTGGCAAGATACACAACACTCACGACAACGAAAATGAACGAGCACTCACTTATCTTCATCCCACGCCCATCTTGCGCCGAACTGGATGAAGATAAGTGAGTGCTCGTTCATTTTCGTTGTCGTGAGTGTTGTGTATCTTGCCAGAAGAAGAAGACCTGAGAGGTCGAAAAGCGTCGTGTTTTGTCTTGTAATTCGTTTGTCAACGTTTTCTGGGCGGCACTTTATCAATAATTTTGCAAATTTGTTTAGATTTCCGCCTGTAGTCGCCTCACTTTGGAATTAGATCTAATTTTTTAATGGTGATTTAGTAAAGAAAAAAAAAAAATGTCTGTGCTGTGGTTAATTTGAATGAGCTTCTTATTTGTGGTTAGGTATAAATGTTTAGTATGGTAGTTTGACATGAATGAGCTTTTGTACAATAGTTTGGCGTGAGTGATAATAATGATAATAACAACAACAATGATGATAGCAAAAACAATAAAAATAATATGATTCAAATTTGTCTGCTCATACATCTTAGAGCCCTGCTAGTAACGCCAACAAAAGCAAAGGAAACAAAAATAATCAAAACAACTGACCTATTTCATTAACAATGTATAAAGAAATAAACTAGCCAGAGACAGTGATACCATGACATCAATGAATATATGCACGCAAATGAACACGTGACTGACCCACAGCACAACAAAATCCAGATACACTGCCAGTATCACGTTCACATTGCCCTACCCTTCACACACACACACACACACACACACACACACACACACACACACACACACACACACACACACACACACACACATCCAACAACTCAACATACACATTTCGGGGAACAACAGAAAAGGTACTGACAGAAACATGGTCAAATTCTTTGAAAGTAATAGGTCTTACACTTGAAGAAAGTGACAGACGCATAGTGCCAGAGAGTGAAACGTATATGGTTCCAGACTGATGGAGCTTGGTAGGTGACAGATTTTTGGCCCTAGCTCTCAGTGAACCTACTGTCTTATCGCTTAGCATGAAAAGATCATGACTCCCCGGGCCTATGCCCTATCCGCTCGTGTGAAACTCTCAGACTCTCCGTCAACAGCGCAGCATAAAGCTGACAAACTCTCCAAGCTGGGTAACAAACGGGAAAAAAAAAAACTGCCCACCAAAACGTCAGATCCATTCCTCAAGCTAAAATCACTTCAGAACCACCATAAAGACAGCTTCTGCAAATAGAACCTGGGGAGGATGATGCTCACCGGCTGGAAAGGGCGCCACAGACCGTGACACCTTCAGACCGAGAACAGGACACTGTCAACTCATCTCGCATCTCTTAAGGCTGAAGATATCTCACGCGCGGATGAGTGTCTGGGTGGCAATGGTCCACATACGCCAGCCATGTTCCTCAGTTCTGTATCCATCTTTTATACACAGCGACAGGAAATGTTGCCCAGTGCAGAAGACCTGGAGGAGAAGCTGTAGGGACCGGCGACATCGCTGAGACTTCGGCAACAACATCGGCATGCCCTGGAAAGCTGAAGAAGAGAAGAAGAGAAGAAGAAGAAGAAGAAGAAGAAGAGATGATGATGATGATGATGATGATGAATACGGTAGAATTATTCTGCGTAGGAAACACTACCGTTCACTCTCCTTTAAACATGAGTTCTGTCCCTTATGTTTTTAAAGGATCAAAGGGAATTTAATCAGAAAACAGTTTAATGTTCTTTATGGCTGGCAATTAAAACCAAAGGTCGGCACATTCACTTTTTTTTGTTGTTGTTGGAACGAATCCGACCTGCATATTTTAGCAGAAAGCAGTTTGTTTTCAAAGGGAGGTTATTTTGTGTGGGTTTTGAACAGGGATCTCAAATCGAAAACCCTACTAGATAACGTCCCCTTGGTCGTGTTATTAGCACAGTAGTATTCATAGCGTAATGCACCGGTCCGGTTTTAGGTTTATATTCTCTTTCTTTGAAAGATTTTTTTCGTGAATTTCTCTAGAACTAATGCATGGATCTTAAACGGGAACAAAAATCACACGTATGACTCGTACTGTTGTCTGCAAACTTCAAAGATTTTTGGTATAGACTGGTATGGAGGTCCGGTCCCAGATCAAAGATTTGTTCTGCCTCGCCGAATGTCTCCGCTTTTCCACATGTTTATGCATTCGTTTGGGAAACTAGCTTGTGGTAGATTTCATGAAGGCAACTCATATATGAAAAAAAAAAAAGCGTGAAAAAAAAAATCCCCACGAAAATCGCACGTTCTCAGTTGCCAAACCACTCATATTTGTTCTTTGGTAATACTCTGAAACCAGAACATCGGAAATTTTAAGGGGTAGAGGAGACGGGTACGGATATGAGTATTTGTTGTTTCCGAACCTCCATTCATTACAATGTTTTCTGTATTCTATTTGAAGCAGTTTTCACGACTGTAGATCATTATCCTGCTTGACTTTTTGTTGTTGAAAACATTATGTTTCCTTCAAAAATGACTCTCTCTCTTTGTTTTGGTAAAATGTAACTTTTTTTTCCACTTGATTTGAAACAGACTTAAAATAACTGAACTTAACCTGCACAGTTGAAGGTCCACAACTAGGAAAAGAACTGGGAGTGGTGGTGGTGGTGGGTGAGGGGGGGGGGGGGGGGGGGGGGCAAGGCTGGGCGTGGGTGGGTGGAGAGGAGAGGGGGGATGGAGGGGTGGGAGTAGGTGGACGAGCCGGACAGCTGGGCGTTCTACCTTGGATGTCTCCGGGAGCTGATGGATGGAGGGGTGGGAGTAGGTGGACGAGCCGGACAAATGAACAAAGGACCGTTCTACCTTGCCCAATGTCTCCGGCCTTTTCCACATAGCTGATGCATTCATAACAGTGCAAAGCAACCTAGTAAGGGAGCAGATAGGTCTGGATGAAGAATGAAAAAAAGTCTGGCAGCTATGGTGTCTAGAGTGAGAATGAAAGCAGAAAGTCTTGGAAAGTCTTGGCAGCGATGGTGTCTGGAGTGAGAATGAAAGCAGAAAGTCTTGGCAGCGATGGTGTCTAGAGTGAGAATGAAAGCAGAAAGTCTTGGCAGCATGGTGCTGGATGTAAGAATGTCTTGGCAGTATGGTGTTGGAGAGAATGAAAGCAGAAAGTCTTGCAGCAGCTGTCATGTCTGGAGTCTGGAGAGAATGAAAGCAGAAAGTCTTGGCAGCGATGGTGTCTGGAGTGAGAATGAAAGCAGAAAGTCTTGGCAGCGATGGTGTCTGGAGTAAGTAAGAATGAAACAGAAAAGTCTTGGCAGCGATGGTGTCTGGAGTAAGAATGAAGCAGAAAGTCTTGGCAGCGATGGTGTCTGGAGTA
>JADBJO010002462.1:100000-102500 GCA_016801955.1 Conus betulinus
TGTTTTTCCATTGTTGTTTGATTGAGCTTGTGCAATACCTTTGTTTGCTTGCTTGATTTGACGAAGCTTTTGCTACTGATTTAAGATTATTAGAATCATAGATTCTTGGCGTCTTCGGATCACGCGAACGGCATTACGTCGTCATCCTTTGATGCACATTCAAAGCTTTTTTTAAAATCTGTTTTTTTTCCGTCTGATTATTTTTTCTCTCCGTTCTTTCTTCTTTCTTTCTGTATCCTTTCCCTACCTTCTTCACATCATTCCCTTCCTCTCCTTCTGTCCCTGTCTTTGTTTCTATCTTCATCCCTAACATCCCCCCCCCCCCTTTATTTCCTTTCTTCTTCTCTTTCTTTCTTTATCCTTTCATTCTTTTTTCTTTCTTTCTCTTAACGTCTCTCTCTTTTTTTTTTCCTTATTTCCTTGTTTTTTTTTTCAAACTCTCTCTTCTTCCTTCCGTTTCTTTCTAATTTTTTTTGCATTCTTCATCCCTTTCACATCTTTCTATCTTCTCTATTTTCTTCTTTCTTACTTCTGCTTTTTTTTTTTTTTTTTTTCTTTTTTTTTTTTTCATTTCTTCTTCGTTTCCTAAATCTTTCGTCCATTTCCTTTCTTATCTTTCTTTTTGTTTGTCTTTCTGTCAATCCCTTTTTTCCTTTATTATATCTTCTTTTCGTTCTTGCATATATTTTTTCATTTCCGTTTTTTTTTTTTTTTTTTCTTTCACCTCTACTTTTCATTCTTCCTTTCATCTAGGGGTTTTTGGTGGCCGTTTTTTTGTTTTTTGTTTTGTTTGTTTGTTTTGCTTTTATGTTTCTTCATTTCTTCATGAATTGTTCCTTCCTTTTGCTTTGTTATTTTTCTTCTTTTTTTTTTTTTTCTTTAATTCTCTCTTTTTTATGGTTTCTTTCCTTTCTTTCTTTCTCTCATTTTTTTTTTCTGTCTTTCTTTTCTTCTTTACTTCTTTCTCCCCTTTCCCCTTGTTCTTTCTTTTCCCCTTCTTCATGTATTTCCATTCTTTCTGCCTTTCGTTATTTACTTTTGCCTTTCTTTCCTTTTTCACTTTATTTCTCTACGTCTGTTTTTTTTTTTTTCCCCTTCCTTCCTACCTGCTTTCCTTCCCCTACTGTCTTTTTTCTCATTCCATCTTTTTGTCCTTTCTTTTCTTTCTTTCTTCTTTCTTCTTTCTTTTCGTTCTTTCCTGCCTTTCTTTCTTTACTTTTTCTGTCTTTCTTTTTCCTTTTTTTCTTTCTTCGTTTTCTTCGTTTTTTCCTGTCTATTTTTTCCTTTGCTCTTTCTTGTTCTTTTTGTCTCCTTCCTTAGTTTGTTCGTATTTTCCTCTTTTTTATTTTTCGTTCTTTGTAATTCTCTTTTTTTTTTTTCTTTTCTTTTCTCTTTCTGTTTTCTCTCTTTCTTCCTCTTTATTTTTTTTTTTTTCATTTCCTTTACTTTCTGTTTTCTTCTATTTGTAATTTCTTTCTTCACCACTTCTGTCCTTTCTTTCTACGTTCCCATTTTTTTTCTTCGGTCTTTCTTCCCTTTTCCTTCTCATTCTCTCTTTCTTCTGTCATCTAGTTTTTTTGTGTTTTTTTTTTCTTGAATTCTTCTATCTCTCCATCCTCACATTCTTCTTTCTTTCTGTTTTCTAAAAAAAAAAAAAAAAAATCTGTATCATTTTCTCTTTCTTTATTTCCTTTCTTTCTTGTCTGACTTTCTTCTTTCTTCCGTTTCTATGTTTCCTTTTCTTCCTTCTCGAAACAAACTTCCGTCCCTGCTTTCTTTCTTCTTTTTTTCTTTCTTTGCATCATGCAGTCTGGTCCAAAGACGAATGTCGTAGGTCTACGCAAGTAATCGCGAAGTGGTTGGCTCGTCCTTGCAGCGAGCGATGTGAGAGGCGAAGGGTGTAAAGGAACGGGCAAATTCAAATCAGCAATGTGATTACATCTTTAGGCTCTCCTTGTTATGTGCTGTTGAAGGATCAGTGTTTTTTGATCGTTTTATCCATTAATCAGTGAATGTTTCTTCTTTTCGATCGCCTGCCATATGACGTTTGTTACTGTCGGCCATTTTGTTTTTCTCTCGCATGCAAAAGAGCCCCCATATAGTTCAGTCAATCGTCAATCGTCAAAGGTAAGATTTACGTCCTATTGGACGGAGACCCTTAAGGACCAGGTTTCCCCAGACTGTAGTCTCTGTAGTTCTTGACGTTGCTGTCCCCAGCGGTGATTGGCCAGAGTCTGTGTTGTTGTTGGTCGTTTGCTCTCTGTGTCAGCCTCCCCCCAAGCCCTTGTACAGTTCCCCTTTCAGGACCACTCCACACGATCCAGCTTTGGCCAGCTCGGATAGAACACCTGACTGGTCGCCTCCTCTACCCCCCCCCCCCCCCCCCCCCCCCCCCCCCCTCCGCCCCTCCACACCGTCCTAACTTCTCCGGCTGGCAAGCCGAGGACAAGGGTGCGAGTCTCAGAGGATCGACCCAAAGCGGGATTCAGGGGAATCTTGT
>JADBJO010002462.1:110000-125000 GCA_016801955.1 Conus betulinus
TTTGTTGGTTTGTTTGTTCGTTTGTTCGTTTTTTAGTCCTCTCCTGGGAAATCATTGTTATCTAGACACTGATAAAACATTTCTCCAGTTAAATTGGCGTCGCCACTTATCTCAGTCTCAGTCGTCTTCCTCATCTCGAACATGTCCTCGTGTAAAAATCGTGAACGTCTTTTAAAAACATGTTTGGTGTGGTCGGAAAAAGAGAGTTCTATGCTCAGTCTCCATAGGGCGCAGGAACATCTTTAAAATAACGTCTTTAACATTGTCGTAAAACATTTTTTTTTCAGTAATCCTGAGTGACCTTTTCATTATTTTGGTGGAAAAACGGAGAGAAAGCCTAAGTCTTGATGATGTTGCTGTTATTTGTTATTTTCACCGAAATCAAAACATTAACGAAACTTCAAATCAGACGATCTTCATTTTGATACCACAGTCCTGTACTTCAAAACAGAAGCCGTTAAAAGTCATTTGCGACGATAGATGGAGGATGTGGAGGTGGGGTGAGGTGTGGGGGTGGGGGTGGGGGGTGAAGGACGAGGAAGCCGGAGGATAAGAGGTTGGTGGTGGGCATCAGGTTGTTCTTACCTGCCCCTCCAGAGTGGGCCGTGTTGATGGAAATTAGTGTCAGAAGATATCCAATTAGCCGCTTGGCGCAGCGTATTACAATCATCGCTCTATCAAGGGTGCAAAAGCCCTCCGCCAACATGCCGGCTTCGGTCCGGCTGCGGCCAATGGAGAGAGAGAGAGAGAGAGAGAGAGAGAGAGAGAGGGAGAGAGAGAGAGAGAGAGAGAGGAGAGAGAGAGGAGACAGAGAGAGAGAGAGAGAGAGCAGACAGCAGAGAGACAGAGACAGAGACAGAGAAAAGAGAGACAGAGAGAGAGCGAGAGAGAAAGACACAGACAACAGAGAGAGAGAGAGAGAGAGAGAGAGAGAGAGAGAGAGAGAGAGAGAGATGCAGACAGACAGACACAGAGAATGAGAGAGAGAGCGAGAGAGAGAGAGAGACAGACAGAGAGAGAGGAGAGAGAGAGAGAGAGAGAGAGAGAGAGAGAGAGAGAGAGAGAGAGAGAGATGCAGCAGACAGACAGACACAGAGAATGAGAGAGAGAGCGAGAGAGAAAGACAAGACACAGACAAGAGAGAGAGAGAGAGAGAGAGAGAGAGGAGAGAGAGAGAGAGAGAGACTCTTAAGCATCCTCAGCACTGTCCAGCAGCCGACAGGACCACTGGAGGAAGTCAAGAAGACGGCGGGCACTGATTGACTGAAGAACACCCCCAGAAGACGTACAACTTGCACATGTGTGTGTGTGTGTGTGTGTGTGTGTGTGTGTGTGTGTGTGTGTGTGAGAGAGAGAGAGAGAGGAGAGAGAGAGAGAGAGAGAGAGAGAGAGAGAGAAAGAGAAAGAGAAGAGAGAGAGAGAGAGAGAGAGTGGCGGAGAAGTATGTCAGTGTTTGGCTTTCTCTCAGGACATTTCGCTTCACAGACAACAAGCGCGAACCTTTGTTTCTCCTTCTCTGAGAGTGTCGCAATTGTCGTGTCAGGTCTTGTAGTGTTGTTGTGTGTGCCCTGTGGATAATCATCTGGACGATGAACATGACTGGGCCTCCTAATACGTGCATTTTGACTTGGGAGTGTAGATAAAGAGATGAACAAGATGATGGATGGGTGAGTGGATGGAGGATGCATCAGTTTCGTCATGAGCCAGACGACCGCACCGCACCACCGAGCCTATTCAACGTTGCCACCACTGCAAAAAGGGAGTTAAATATTGAATAGAACAGAAAGTGATTGAACAAATAGAAGAAAGAAGAAGAAGAAGAAGAAGAAGAAGAAGAGAAGAAGAAGACGGACCGACCGCCTGTTTCGAACGTAAGAAGAAGAAGAAGAAGAAGAAGAGAAGAAGAAGAAGGCGGACCGCCGTGGCGAAGTGGTTAGTGTCGCGGGCTCCTGGCAGGGAAGTAGTGGGCTCGATTCCCATGGGACTCATGTGTGGGATTTTTCTGCCTCGACCGGCTCCTACCCAGAGTTGAGTTTGCTACAGGCTCAGTTGGAAAGACTGGGACCACACAGTGGATTTTCATCCACTTTTGGATGCGTGTCTGAGTGTGTTGCTTAAATTTTCTGACCAGCACTGCAGGTGTCTGTATCTCTCTCGGGCATGGTTGACGCCGGGAAATATTATGAAAGGAAGCGTAGAGTACAGCCCTGTCATGCAGTTTCAGACCGGACTAGAAATCCGTAGCATCATCTTCATCATCCTCATTCTCATCGATCAGCCTTAAAAAAAAAAAGAAAGTCTCAGATTCTGTGGCTCTTCATGCCCTGCTCTCACGGTGACCTCAGTTATGATATCCTCTCCAAGTCTGTGGCTTTGGTTTGATTCCGTCGGGGTCACTTGTTTCGGCGAGTCCATGGGGACTGTCGTTGGACGGACGTGGTGGCGCCCTCTGGAAAGAGAGCTCACTCTCGCCGGCTCCGCGACTAAGCAATTATTGTCGTCAGTAGGGGGGGCGTAGAAGGTGGTGTCCTGCGTATGTTGGATTAGAACAGGCACCACTGAATACCACCGAGGTGACTCGGCGGCAGTGCAGTGTCTCCTCCGGTGGGTTGCCACCTGATGACTTGACAGTGACTGCTCCCTGTGGATTGCTGGTGCGGGGCTGTGGCGGGACTAACCGGGCTGTGGACGGAATGTCGGAATGAGCGGCGTGGGGTGTACTGCCACTGAGATGACACAAAAGATGGGACAGAAAATTTAACAAAGAAGGAGAAGAAGAAGAAGAAGAAGAGGAGAGAGCAGGAGGAGGAGAGGAATCTTCGCTCCAAATACAGTCACACTCACACTATGACAAAAAGCCCTTTCAAAACAAAACAGAAACAAAACAACAAAAACACTACAAAACCCAAATGTACTTGCCCTTTACCCTAACCATCTCCTCCCCTCTCTGTCTGTCCCGTCCCTCTTCCCCCTTCCCTCCTTCGGCCCTCCTGTCTATAGCGCGTTCAGCGAAGCAGTTGTGCTGGAAAGGACTACTACGGGCAACACGTTATGATCCCAAGAAGGCAAATGAAGAGAGGTTGGATTGACAGCAGCCCAGTGACAGTGTGCCACACCTGCGGAGAGATGTTCCCAGCAGAATAGTGAGAGAAAAGGGCAAACACTTGTCCCTCCCTTTTTTTTTTTTTTTTTGCATTCTTGTTGTTTGTTTTTTTTTTTTCTTTCATTGTTTCTTCTGTTTCTGTTTCCTTTTTTTTTCTTTCTTCCTTTTTTTTTTTTTCTTTTCTTTTTGTGTTAAATCTCATCATTACAATCAACCTTCATTCCGGCCTGTTTTCGGTATTTGTTGATAAAAATTTGTTTTATGTTTTTGTTTCCTTTTTTTTTTTTTTTTTTGGATTGGTATGATTTTCTAAAATGCACAAAATCTTCAGTTCTGATTTTTGTCTTGTGTAAACTTGTTTTCATATATATCATTTCTTCCATTCCATTTAAGTATAAACTCACTACCTATCTCTCATGATTGAGTCCCTTAAATACTGTACCTTCCAGTGATCAACTAGGAGGACATAACTCTTAACAGATTTTTTTCCCCCATTAAACTGCAAACGGACCCTTCCTCTCAGAGTAAGGTCATTTTTTTTTGTTTTTCTTTTTTTTTTCTTTTTTCTTTATACCCCGTTTTCCCCTCCCCCTCCCTTTCTCCTTCCCGTTTTCTGTTTCTTCTTTTCTAAAGGAGATCAAGAGGTCGAAACGCGCTGCTCTTTGTTTGAATTTATTTGTTTTTATTCGTTTGTCGGTCTTGTAACTCAGCTATCAATAAACGGCACAAGGCTAACACTGGCAAAATCAATGGCTGGGTGTATTAGAGAATCGGCGGAGACAGAGAGAATGATAATGACGATAATGATAATAGCAATGATGATAATAATAATAATAATAATAGCAATAATAATGATAATGATAATGATAACAATGATAATAATAAAAAAATGATGATAATAATAATAATGATGATAATAATAGCAATAATAATGATAATAATAATAATGATAACAATGATAATAATAACAAAACATAATGATGATAATAATAATAATGATAAAGATGATGATGACAGGAAGAGAAAAAAAAAAAAGAAAGGACGAGTGGACGGGATGGGTAGAGGGAAGACAGAGAGGAGAGACGGTGGGAAAGGGTGGGTTGGAGGGGGAGGGGGGGGGGGGGGGGTAGTGGTGAGGCGACACATTCTGCAACCATAGCGAACGAACCCAAATCCCAGAATCCGATCAAACCTCATGGAGTTCATGAACGTCTGACTCTTCATCTCTTGAACACGCACACACAAACTGAATCTCGGAAAGAGGATTTATCACACAAGACTGAATCCGGTCACAAACAATCCAAGTCTTCCAGGTTCCTTACACTCCGCGTTAAAACTTATTGCCAGGATTCTTTGTGCTACCACCGACGATAAGTTCATAAAGAGTCTGATTCAATCACCATCACCCCCACCCCCACCTCCCTCCGCACAAAGCCTCCCGTTAACTCACCGGATGCCAGTGGTGTCAAAACTTCTGTCACCCTTCCCTTTCTCCTCCTCCCCCCCCCCCCCCCCCCTTCCCCCCCCCCCCCCCCCCCCCCCCCCCCCCCCCCCCCCCCCCCCCCCCCCCAGTCCAGAAGGCAGCTCCGCTGAAAGGCTGGAGGAATTGTGCAACGAGCGGGAAGGGGTGAGAACTCCGACGAGGATGACATCCCGACAAATACAGACCAGGTGACCGCCCCCTCCCCTCCCCTAACAAGCATCTCACACCACTGTGACACACACACACACACAGGGCAAGGCCGATCACCATCAGCGATGGTGGCACCAGTGATGGCCCTTGATGGGTGACGTGTTTCCTCCTGTGTTGTGGTGGCTTGTCGGATCAAGGTGAACGTAACTAACTGAAGCTTGTTTAAAATGTCAAGGGGGTCAGAAACGAGAGGTCGTGTTGCGTTTTTATCCCCGCTTCCGTAACTCACTCAATCACAAAGTCCCATCTTTCCTGCTGGACCGGAGTGAGGTGGGGGGACCCAACCGCAGAGATGTCTACGGGGTTCCCTTGTTAGCTATTAACTCCCCTGCAGTCGTTAAAAGTTGTCAGTTTAGCTAACTAACCTAGCTGTTAGACTCCCACCGTTTTCGTCCAGTGGAGTTCGGCCCCTTAAGGTAAAAATCCCATTGTATGGTATCCCGTCGCTATGTCGCGTTCTGTCGTGCTGCTTTCCAAGTGAACTGTGTCGTGTTGTTGTTGGTCCGGTAGTGTGGTGTGATTTTTCTCTGTGCCACATTATTCGGATGGCTGTTCCCGCAGAATAAACGCAGGGCCGCTAGTATGTGTTGTTCTGTCCTATTCTTGTTCTATTCTACTCTGTTATGGTTATATCATATTCTGTTTTGTACAGTGCTGTCAGCACTGATGTGACCAACAACAAAAGATGAATGTTGCTGTGTCTCTCCGACTCCGACTAATCGTAAGAAAATTAACAGAATTGACGAATCATGTATATAGCTCGGCATGTATGCTTGTATGTATGTGTGTGTATGTATGTATGTATGTATGTATATATGTATGTATGTATGTAGGTAGGTATAGGTAGGTAGGTATTTAGGTATGTATATATATGTATGTATGTATGTGTGTATGTTTGCATGTCTGTGTGTGTGTGATGTGTGTATGTGTGTGTGTGTATGTGTATGTGTATGTGTGTATGTCTGTCTGTATTTATATGTATGTATGCATGTATGTATGTATGTCTGCATGTCTGCATTATGTATGTATGAATGTATGTATATAATGTATGTATGTATGTATGTATGTAGTATGTATAAGTGTAATCTATTTTCTGATTCAGCTTCTGTGTGTTTAAAATCTATTTCAGTGTCCAATATGAACGAGCTAAAGGTCGTCTTGAAGGTCAAACAGAAAATATTTTTATATGATGCTCATCAATTACTTTTGTTCCCAAGCATCAACAAACAAAAAAACAAGTAAATAAATAAAACTGAGTGCAAAGTGTAAAGAACTGTGGCCATTTCACTCCCCCAGTGTTTGGAGCTGGCCATTCTGACTGTTCGCAAATTGTAGCCTCCCTTGCATGTCTTTCCGTACCTCAAGCACACACTCTCCAGTAGTTCCCTTCATATTGATTACTATTCACTTTATTCATTTGTATTTTCGTTCAGCTTATTTCTTTACAATGCTTTCTTCTCGCGTTTTGCTTATCTACTGTTTATTGTTGCTAAGTGAGGCGGCTGCAGGCGGAAATCTGTACAAATTTTGAAAATTAGTTTATAAGGCTACGCCGAAAATCGTAGACAAACGAATCACAAGACAAAACACAAATTTTCTTCCCATGCACGAAAAAAAGAAACAAAAAAAAAAAAAAACAAACAAACAAACAAACAAAACAAAAAACAAAAAAAAACCGACAGTTCTTTACAATTTGCTCTAATCTTTTAGTGCATGAGAAGAAAAGAAAGTTTTTATAATCATTTTTAAGATTTACCCTTTATTGGCCACTTTGGGCAGTCGTTGCATTTCTTTTAATGCCCTGGAGGGTGTGAGAATAGTGTGCATGATGCGTAGTATTTTTCCATTTGATACCAAGGGTGGAGCAGCACAGGTAGCTAAGTCGACTGATGAGTCGCTGTCAGGGGACGAAAGGTGACTCTGGGCAGACACTGCAGGCGATTCTGCGTTCTGTTCTTTTCTGTTCTTTTCTTCTTTACTTACTTTTTATTAGTTCAGCATATCATACATATATTTTTTGCACCTATATAGTTCGTTTACGAGTCATAGTCATTCACAAAATCTTCATAGGAAGCACACAATTGCTGTCGTGGTTTTGTTTTTCATCTTTACTTCATTTATTTATTTATTCATTCATTCATTCATTCATTCATTCATTCATTCATTCATTTTTGTTTATCATACGTATTTATTTATTCATTTATTTATTTGTTTATTGAATTATTCATTCATTCATTCATTTTTTGATATTACCTTCGTTGAGCGCTATCTCTGTGCGTGACGTCATTTTCATTTCATTCCATAAAATACCGGTCATTTGAATTACAAATTACAAGATTTGTAGTAAAAGCGGACACACACACACACACACACACACACACACACACACACACACACACACACACACACATCTATTTATCTATCTATTTATCCATCTGTTTATTTATCTATTTATACATAGATACATACATACTTACATACATACATACATATGCGCGTGTGCATGCGTGCGTGCGTGGTGTGTGTGTGTGTGCTGTGTGTGTGCGTGCGCGCGCGCGCTCTCTCTCTCTCTCTCTCTCTCTCTCTCTCTCTCTCTCCTCTCTCTCTCTCTGCACGTTATTCATTCCGACAGATGCCCACGCATGTTGTTTGTCTTTTCAAAGATTGATATTCCATTGAAACGAATACAGGCAAAACCAGTACTGAGTTTATATTCCATTGAAACGAATACAGGCAAAGCCAATACCGAGTTTGTATGCTGAAATATTTGGCACAAAGGTGATGTTAACATCTTACCTTTAAAGCTAAAGATTATTGCATTACCAATTGATGCAGTCGTCTGCTTGCTGTAATTTCGCCATTCCCGTTCCGTCATAAAAGAAACACCAAATGCGTTGTCCATAATTCACTCCATGGGCATGCATGTGTTGAGATGCTGACTACTTTGTTGAAACATAACATCATTATTACTCATCTTTTCCCGTTCCCATTCCATCCCTTACCCATACCCCATCTCTTCCTCTCCTTAACACTTCCTTCTTACAGGGTCAATACTAACGTCGTATTGATAATCCCCTCTTTGATAATTCCCCTGCTTGAAATAACCCCTGTGTGTGTGTGTGTGTGTGTGTGTGTGTGTGTGTGTGTGTGTGTGTGTGTGTGTGTGTGTGTGTGTGCGCATGTGCGCGTGCGCGCGTGCAGAAGGAATAATGAGCTGGGGGGAGTATTGACCACGTGGAGTACTGTGCAGCGATGAGCAGAATATCGAGTAAGAACCATATCGAGCTTGGAAAGTACTGAATAGGGAGAATGTTAGTACTGCTCTGCCGCCGCCTATCTCTTCCAACTTGCAATATTTTCCCCGTTGTATGCAGGGTCCATAGTCAAAAAAATATAAACACTCGGTTTCAGTATCTTTTTTTTTTTTCAGTCTCCTTTAAATATACCTGTGATTTTTCTGCCATAAACTATTGGGAATTTCGTCAGAGTCACAAATAAGATTGAAACGGAACGGAAAGCTTTTCACTTGTGGAGACTTGGATTAAAACGAATTCGAATTAATACTTAATTCATCGGCAGCGAGGTGAGGGGGGTCTGTAACCAGTAAAACGGTCAATATGCATCCTAGTATGGTTTACAAAGTCGCGAATGAAACTTTGAAACAAAACAAAACAAAACAAAAAAAAAAAAACAAAAACCCAGCAATATATGACCATTGGGATTCCCAGACAAGACACAGAAAATGGCGGTGAACAGCTGACAGACTCCAGACACAGAATCTGGCATGGGGCGGTTTACGGACGGAAAAGATCCAAAGGCAGCGTGATTCAGCCACAGAGTCAATCAAGTCATGTAGTTTATTGCGTAACCGACCGCGGAGCCCACTTCACGCCCCTCAAGAGGTTCTGCAGAAGGGGACATTATCAACATCATCATTATGTTCATCATCATCATCATCATCATCATCATCATCATCATCCTCACCACCCGCTTCTTCTTTTCACTCATAAGAGTCCCCCATCGTCGTCGCCATCCTATAATAGAGGCAACTTCAGTGGAGTCGGCATGCTGTTGTGTGTGGCGAGGGATAGAATTTCATCGGCCAAACGCCGACTCTGTGTGGTAACTTGCTGGTTCTTAACTAGGCGGCGGCACACGGCCAGGAGTGAATCAATAAGTGATCTTCTTCAGAAGCAGGAGAGCTATGTGGAGCACCCTACAGCCGCTGTGATGGTAAGCAAAGTGAGGAGAGGAGCTCTGTGTTTAGGTGCCGGATTAGCCATGGGGCTTGTCAGCTTTCTTTGATGATAACCGTTTTTCCTTCTTTCCTGTCCGACCAACAGCAGTTACCCATGCCTTTTTTTTTTTTTTTTTTTTTTTTTTGTTTGTTTGTTCCAGAAGTCCAGGCTTCCTGCTGCGCTTAGTGTTCTACAGCCACGATGATGAGCGAGAACAGCGCCGTGCTTTCTAGCCCCCCCCCCCACCCCCCTCCCCCCCCCCCTCCCCTCCCCCTGGTGGGACGCCTCAAACACACAGAGAGCCACCTACATCCTCGTTACCCGCCGCCATCATGACAAGTGCAGACAATCCGGTCGATCATCTACCTGCCGCGGGCCCCAGCCACTTTAACTCACGTGATTATCACAGCCCCCCCCCCTCCCCCCAGCCACTTTGAGCGCGCGGGGAGGAACCCCCCCCCCCCCCCCCCCCCCCCCCCCCCCCCCCCCCCGGCGCCCCCCCCTCTTTCAGCAACGAGTGTTGTCGCCAGTGATGGTGCTGGGCTGTTTCGTCACCGTGTGGAGGAAGAGTCTCCAGGGACTGGAGTGTTGACAGGAGCCGCCGGACGTTTTGTCCTGACGTGATAGCAGTCACACAGTGGTAATGATCAGGTCCGTGCCGTCTTTTTTGTCGTCTGCCAATCCTCTCTCCTCCCATGGTGAAACGCGGGCTCTGGCGCGGAGTCGTCTCTTTCCCAGCTGCGGTACTGACGCCACTGAGTGCTGGACAGGAGTTCCGCGCTCTGCAGCAAGTCAAGCATTAAATGGATCGGATCTCCCATCTCCGATGGAACGACGAGAGTTCTGAAGTTGAAGGGAATACCCTGATGGTCTGAAATTGTAATGTTGATGTTGCGAGAGAATCGGGGAAATAACATAATTTAAGTTTGATTGTCTAGTTTGCTGTTGACAGACCGTTGTTTTTTTTCCCCTCTGACCTTAAGATAGTTGTGGATATGTCATTTGATAGGATGTTGGGGTGTGTTGATTCAATTCTAAATTTGCTGCGATGTTTTAGTGTTATGGATTTTTCACATAACTTTTCGCGAGATCGAAATGGTAGATAAATAAATGTTTCACAAGAATCAGAATCCCATTAGATAGATTGGAATTTATTGTGTCTCAGTTCGATCACACACACACACACACACACACACACACACACACACACGCACGCACGCACGCACGCACGCACGCACGCACGCACGCACGCACGCACGCACGCACGCACGCACGCACGCACGCACGCACGCACGCACGCACGCACGCACGCACATAAACACGCACACAATGCGCTCACACACACACACACACACACACACACACACACACACACACACACACACACACACACACGCACACACACACCCACGCATGTACGCACGCACACACACACACACACACACACACACACACACACACACACACACACACAGGTTTTTAATGTTGACCTTCGAAACGACGAGAGTATGAACAAGAGTGGGGAGAGGTAGGGAAAAAGAAAGCTGCCAGCCACGGAAAGTAAGTAAACTACCTACCTACCTATCTACCCACCTCCCTCCTCTCCACCCCCTGACCCCTCCACCTTTTCTCCCCCTCCCCCCCCCCAACCCCCCCCCCCCCCCCCCCCCAACCAACCCTACATCTCCATATCACAGCCAGAGCATATTATCTCAATCATTCCATCAGCTCCTTCTACTTTTACCTCCTAAATAAAAAGCACCTGACACTAACTCCCATACCCTTTCCACCCCCCCCCCCTTCTCAGACCCTTCTTAATCCTCTCTTCCCCCATCCCCCCCCCCCCCCACCACCACCACCACTTCCTCCCACCCCCGCGCCAGAATCCCTGACTTAGTTTGGGTAATCACTCGCGCACACCGATTGGCATTGACATCCCGGCGGATGTTTGCAGAAAGAACAAACTGAAAACAGATAGTTTCTTAAGACAGCGGCTTGGGAAGAGCTACGCATTTCGTGCAATTCGAGTATCGGTAGAAAGAGAGAGAGAGAGAGAGAGAGAGAGAGAGAGAGAGAGAGAGAGAGAGAGAGAGAGAGAGAGGAGGAGGAGGAGGAGGGAGGAGAGAGACGAAGGCCACCTGTTTCGTATTGAGCGCGTTTTCCAGGCGAGCAATCCCCCATTTCCTTCTCAGCCAAGGGCTCGGTGTGGGTGACGGTGTCAGGTTGTGGATGCCCCGTCAGTCGGAATAAGTCCCCCCAGCAAGATCAGCTGCGAGAGAGAGAGAGAGAGAGCCTAGAGCGAAGAAGAAGAAGAAAAAAAAGAAGAAGAAGAAGAAGAAGAAAGATAAAGAAAACAAAAAGAGAGAAAGAATAACAAAAAAAAAAAACAAAAAAAGAAAAAAGGCAAAGAGAGAGAGAGAGAGAGAGAGAGAGAGAGAGAGAGAGAGAGAGGGATGTGGAGGGAAGAAGAAGAAAAAGAGAAGATGGCAGGATGGATGTCAGTCACTGGTTTTTTTGTTGTTTTTTTTTTTTTTTTTTCTAAATCATTTTCTTTTCACTGTTTAGCTCTTGGTGACGGGTTGAGCCGATAACGCAGACAAAGTACAGCCAATAAAAAGTGAAAAAAAAAAAAAGGCAGACTGAGTCAGTGAAAATAGAGATGGGTGAAAAAAGGGGGCAAAAAACTGAACACAAACAAAAGCAAAATGAAACAAAAACAAAACGAGAAAAACAGCGTTAGTAAGAAAAAAATCAACGAAGCACCCAAGGCTGAAAATGTGGACACATTGTTTTTCTTTGACATAACGACGAAGCAAAGTTGGAAGAGGGTCTTTGGATGGCGTGGAGGGGGGGGGGGGGGGGGGGGATTGAGGAAGTTGGATGTTGAAGGGTCGGAAGACTTGGAAAAATTCAGAAGGAACTCGGAAAATACGAAGTGACAGTTTTAGGACGTTTGTATTTATTTCTATATTTGTTAATTTCTTTATTCATGTATCTATTCTTTCCGATTTCATTTCGCTTCATTAATTTCATTCTAGTTTATTGTGAAGACAATATGGCAACGGAAACGAGAGAAAGACCAAAGAAAAGTTTTAATATATTGTGTTTTTTTATGTTTTTGGTCGTTTTTTTCGTTATTTTAATTTTACATTAGTCATATAACCAAGCAGGAAAAATGGCCAAGAAAGAAGGAGTTGAATACATAAAAATGATTTTAGCGGGGATTTTTTTTAACGGAATTTTAGTTCGTTTCTTCACAAGATTGTTCTACAGAAAATAAATAAACAAATAAATGAATTAAAAAAAAAAAAAGAAAAAAATCTTCAGTATTTTTAAAAAAAAATCTTCAGTATTTTTATTTTAAGAAGCACACCAGTTTCTCTCCTCCCTTCCCAATTCTCCTCTCTCCTCTCCCTCTTCCTTTGCCCCCCCCCCCCCCCCCCCCCACCCCCTGTCACCCCCCTCTCGCGTCCGTTTACCCGAGTCTTCACCATGCACACCCTCCTCACTTTCCCCCTCCTCCTCCCCCAGTTTCGCTGTGCTGTATGGGTGAGGTGTGCTGTCAAAGTGTCATGGTTGAAGCCAGAGGTAGGTATCACAAAACGAAGCTAATCAGATAATAGGCAAGTGCCCCGCGCCCCATAACGTTACAGCAAGCACCTACAGTCATCGTCATCCACGCCTCCTCCTCCTCCTTTCCCTATCCTCCTTCTTCTTTTCTTTCTGATCCCCTCTTCTTCCGTTTTCCTCCATCGTCTCGTCCTGCTGTCACTCACTGCTGCAGCTGCAGCTGCTAGTACTGCTGTTGTTGCTGCTTTTGTTGCTGGCACTGCTGCTGTGCTGCTGCTACTGCTGCTGCTGCTGCTTCTACTGCTCGGAAGGAGTGGGGGTGGTGGGAGGTAGGATTTGTGGAATCAGGGGAAGGGGGTGGGGAATCGAAGAGAGGAATAAGTGAGAATGAGCATCAGAGAGAGAGAGAGAGAGAGAGAGAGAGAGAGAGAGAGAGAGAGAGAGAGAGAGAGAGAGAGGGGAGAGAGAGAGAGAGAGAGAGAGAGAAGCAAGACAAGACAAATATTTTATTGTCATAGCATTACAGCCTTAACACAAGGGGGTGAACATGAACAGTTGTATGCACATATCAATATTCTTTACTGATTTCACACATGCATAAACATACACGCACACACAAACGCGCGCGCGCGCCACAAACAGCACCCTCCCCCCCACACACACACACACACACACACACACACACACACACACACACACACACACACACACACACACACACACACACACACACACACACACACACACACACACACACACACACACACACACACATTGATACAGGATCATCTTGAATAGTTACTTTTTTTTTTAAGTTAAATGTTATCGAGAGAGAGAGAGAGAGAGAGAGAGAGAGAGAGAGAGAGAGAGAGAGAGAGATGATGAGATGATGATGATGATGATGATGTGTGTGTGTGTGTGTGTGTATGCGCATGCGTGTGTGTGTGTGTGTGTGTGTGTGTGTGTGTGTGTGTGTGTGTGTGTGTGTGTGTGTGTGTGAGAGAGAGAGAGAGAGAGAGAGCGAGAGAGAGAGTTGAGATGTGAGTGTGTGTGTGTGTGTGTGTGTGTGTGTGTGTGTGTGTGTGCGTGCGTGTGTGCGTGTGTGTGTGCGGTGTGGTGTGTGTGTGTGTGTAAGAGAGAGAGAGAGAGAGAGAGAGAGAGAGAGAGAGAGAGAGATGTGAATGAATGCGTTCTGAACTGTAAAAAGAAAAAAAAAAACCTGTAATAATCTCCCCCATCCCCCACCTCGTTCCCCGATCCTTCTCCTCCGCCCCCATCATATCCCTCACATATCCCTCACATATCCCTTACCGGCGTGCCAAGGTCAAAGTGGTCCAGTCTGTCTTTATTCTCTGACCAGTGCGTCACCATTAGCATGCCCTATAAAGGCGTGTTCATTCAGGGGAGACAAAACGAACGCCAATGCAGGAAAGCAGCAGAAGATTTCATTTCTCTTCCGAGGACATCGCAATCGTTAAATGAAAAGGTAAAGGAAAGGAAGAAGACAGCAGAAGGCCCATGAATACACCAGAACAACTGGAAGATGTTCTATGAGCACACCAGAACAACCGGAAAATGTGATATGACTACATCAGAACAACGGAGGTTTTTGTATCCATGCATCCAACCGGAAGACCAGACCAGAACAAACGGAAGATGTTATATGACTACATCAGAACAACCAGAAGTTTTTCTATGAGTGCATCAGAACAACGGAAGATGTTCTGTGAGCACACCAGAACAAACGGAAGATGTTATATGAGCACACCAGAACAACCAGAACAAACGGAAGATGTTATATGAGCACACCAGAAACAACGGAAGTTGTTCAATGAGCATACCAGAACAACCGGAAAGTTGTTGTATGAGTACACCAGTACAAACTGAAGATGTTCTATGAGTACACCAGAACAAACGGAAGATGTTCTATGAGCACACTAGAACAACCGGAAGATGCTACATGACTACATCAGAACAACCGGAGGATGTTCTATGAGTACACCGGAACAACCGGAAGATGTTACATGAGTACACGGGAACTACCGGTTGTTTTTCTATGAGAACAGCGGAACAAACGGAAAATGTTATATGAGTACACCAAATAAGGCTATCAGAGCTCATTTACTGTAATCGTGTTAAGTTTTTTTTGGCAATGAAATCTTTTTTTTTTTTTTTTTTTTTTTTTTTCAGAGTCTGCTAACGTAACGGTAAGCTCCACTCTACCTTTCGTCAAGACTCCCACTTTGGGACCAGCGTCTAGACGTTGAGCACACACCTGCACGTAACTCCGCTAACTGACAAGTCAATCGCGCTAATTCGGGTTCTCCCCCGTCTTTGCCAACACACAGCTTTTGAGTTTCATTACCTCAGAACACAGACCTCAACTCGTCTCCATC
>JADBJO010002462.1:135000-137500 GCA_016801955.1 Conus betulinus
CAGCCCGGGGAAAGAAGAACTTGACTGACTCTCTTCTCTTTCCTCTTCAGGTTTCCGGACCACAGCCCGTCCGAGAGACGGAAGATGCAAAGAGGATACAGATGAGCCAATTAGTGCACAAAACCATGAATTACCCGTCCAGCCAGCGCGCGGGGCGAGTCACGTGATGTAACCAGCATCGGTCACTAGTAGCAGCGAGGACTCTCTCCCCCTCCACATACCCCCCCCCCCCAAACCCCCGATCTACTTTCTGCTGCTACAGAGTGTGGGGAATGTAAGGAGACAAAAATAGAGGAGAAGAAATCAGGGGGGTAATTTCTTTTATTTTGTTCGTTCTTTCTTTTTCATTCTAATTTCTTTTGTCTTTTTCTTTTTTTCTTCTTCTCTCGTTCTTCAGCACATTCCTGTTAAGATGTCTGGGAGATCGATATATGGAGCTAGCCCATCAATCAGCAAGATAGTTTTATGAAGTGAAAATGAAATATGAAGTGTCATCCTCGAGCTAAAGTTGAAAACGTCTTCTGTCAAATTTTAGGGTTTGCTCGAGTGTTACATTCTCCCACCTTCTCCTTCATTCCGATCCCTATTCCCACCTCCCTCATCTCTTTTTCTTTCTCTGTTCCTGCTCCTGCCCCTCCATAGCTCCTACATTCCTGCCGTTCCTCCTCCTCCCTCCTGCTGGGCCTCCCCCCCCACCCCATTTTTCCTTCCTTCCTCCCCCTTCCTCCCTACCTGTCCTTCCTTCCCTCCCGGTCCCCCCCCCCCCCCCTCTCCTCCTCTCCTTCCTCCCCTCCCCCCCTCCTACTCGGCTGCCCCAGGCTCAACTCCCCTCCCCGCTCCCTCCCCCCTTGGTTTCGTCTCCTTCACCTACCTCTCCCTCCTGCCTACCCGTCCCCCCCCCCCCCTGTCCCCCCTCCTTCCTGCCGTTCTGCTCCTTCCCGCCCCACCGGGGTCCGCCCTGTACCTTTCCCTCACCTCCTCCTCCCGCACTCTCCCCTCCTAGCACCCCCCTCCCCACTCTCCCCCCCCCTCACACCCTTCTCCGCTCTCCCCTCTCCTCATCCGCTCCTCCCTCCTTTCCCCACGCACCTCCATCTCGCCTCCTCTCCCCTCCCCCCCCTCCCCTCACACTCCCTCTCTCCCCTGCCCCTCTCCCGCTCTCTCTCTCCCCCTCTCTGCCTCGCCACCCCCTACCTTCTCCCTCCGCTCCCTCCCCCCCCCCCCCCCCCCTCCTCCCCCCCCCCCCCCCGTCCCCCCCCTCCTCCCGCCTCCTCCGCCTTCACTCCCCCCCTCCCCCCCCCCCCCCCCCCCCCCCCCCCCCCCTCCTCCCCCCCTCTCGCTCCTCCTCCCTCCTAAGCTCCCCCTACCTTTCCTCCCCCTTCCCCTCGCCGCCGCAGCCTCTCCCCCTCCTTTCCCCCCCCGCACCCTCACTCCCCCTTCCCGCGCTCCACCCGCATCAACCTCCCCACCTCCCCTCCCTCCAATCTCCCCGCACACACTGCTTCTCAACCCGACCGAATGGCGCGTTTGCCAACCCTCACCGTACGATAGCTCACCCCCCCTCACCCCCACTCCCCCCCCCCCCCTCCCCCCCCCCCACCACCCCACGCCAACCCCCTGCACGCTCCCCGCTTTCCCAACACACACGCCCACTCGCCACACATCCCCGACACACCACCCTCCACAGCACACTACCCACACCCAAACCCGCCCCCACTTTCCCCCTCCGTACACCCCCCACACCAACATCCATCACACATTTCCCCCCCCCTCTCACCCTCATCCCCTATCTCCTCCCCCTCCCCCCCCTCCACCACACTACTCTATCCCATCCTCCACCCCCCCTGCCCCCTCCCGCTCCCCCCGCTGCCCCTTTTTTGATAATTGCAAACGACTTTAATTATGAGCATAAATCAGCCGCCATATAAAAAAAAAAAAAAAAAAAAAAAAAAAAAAAAAAAAAAGTTCACCCCCTCCCACATTCCCTATTCACCAACCTACCCACTATTCCTTCTTATATACATACTGACACTATAGTCATGCCTGATCTACATTCATTTCAAACGTATGTTCCACGACTTATAGTCTATAATGCAACTATATCATGTGGGTAAAGGCTTTTCAGTACCCAATGAAAACAAAAAGAAAACAAAACCAACCCAGCGAACAAAAACCACCTGACTTACTCCTTTAGAGAAACAAAAATGACACATTTTTTTTTCAAGACTCAAAAAAAAAAAAAAAGCAAGCCATTTATATCCTACTTTGTGAACACGTTTTTCCTTCTTGCTATAGAGTAAAAGAAACAATTCCATGAAAAAAGAAATAGTTAGTGCTAGTATTGAACTATTTCCACAAAGAAAGGTTTCCAGTTTGAATGTCCGTTCATCTTTCATAAGTCTGTGTTCACACAGCACGTCATGCAAATGAACTGAGCACACTGTCAGCAGTACATGTGGTGCCGGCTGGACTGACTCTATGGGATGAAGCAGAAATTTCA
>JADBJO010002462.1:142500-147500 GCA_016801955.1 Conus betulinus
GAAGACGGGCGAGAAAAGTCAAGTCCTTCTTTTAACACCATCGGTTAAGTGGACGGACGTGCTTAGTTTCAGTCGACAACGAGCAAGGCGTGCTGATTGAGTTAGGCCTTGTTGGCGTGAAGAGCAGCTAAAGGTTGTATCACACGGTCTAATCGCATTGGGGCCATTTCACTCCCCGTGTCACCCTGGCTTCCCTTCTTGAGAGCTGGACCTTCGTGCTTCCTAAGAACACCCTCCGGCTGCGCTGACTGCAGGGTCGGACAGCTCTGGCTCTGTTCGTGGAAATCATCTTCTGGATAAAGAAGCCCGTGGCGATTTCGTCGGGAAGGGATGGAGAGAGAAAAAAAAGTTGTGCGAGAAAGAGTTGAGGCACAGAAGGGGCATGGGCAGATGGAGAATGGGAAGGTTGAGAGGATAAAGCAGGAGGTGATGGTGGAAGGGTGAGGGTGGGGGTGAAATCCAAGCAGTACAGATAAGGGCAGGGAGGAGCAAATGAGCAAATTTCTCTGAAATTTTCTCCGAGTTTCTTCCAGCTCGTATTTGTCTGCGTTTGTTTCTTAGTCCCACTGCTCTGTTTGTCTATGGATGCAATATGAATTACAGTGCCTGCAGATAAGGGGCAGATCAGTCCATACAGGATGGGAGTGTGTGTGATTTGTCCAACTTTGTTTCAAAGTGGCCATGCCTGAAATCACATGATGGAAGCACTAATCACTTGGGGTGGGGGATGAGGAATTTAGACATTCGAATATTTTTTCATAAGTGCATTTATGAATTCATATAAATGCAACTGTTACGTGTTTAGTAAAATGATTGCAAATTTCAGAAACTACTTTTCCTGCCATGTGCCAAGAGTTGAAAACTATCTGTTTAAAATGCTACTCTGCAGAAGATAAGGACGTCACAAAAAACTGAAGAAGGGGAAAGTACACTTTACATGACTGATCAGGCAAACGAGTGTAATTCTCAGTCGACAAGCAGCAAGACATATTAATTGAGTTAGGCCTCGTTGCCGTGGAGAGCAGCTAAAGGTCGTTTCACACGGTCTAATCGCATTGGGGCAACTTCACTCCTCGTGTCACACTGGCTTCCCTTCTTGGAGGTCGATTCTTCGTGTTTCCTGAGAACGCCCTCTGGCTGTGGTGACTACAGTGTCTGTCAGCTCTGGCTCTGTTCATGGAAATCATCTTCAGGATAAAGGAGCCCATGGCAATTTCGTCTGTCATGTTTTCATTCTGGGAAGGGACACAGAGAGACAAAAAACTGTGTGAAAGGGGGGTCAAGGCAGGGATTGGCCATAGCAGATTGTGGTAAGGGGGGAGGGGTGTGTGAAAGGGGAGGTGGTGGTTGAGGGATGGGAGTGCGTTCAGGCTAAGTTGTAGAGGCAAGGGTAGGGAGGATGGAAAAATTCTAATTTTTTCGTGGAGTGTGTGACAGCTTTTTTTTTTTTTTTTTTTTGCCTGAATTCATTTCTAAATCTCTGTGTCTGTTTCTTGTTTGTCTAATGATACAATGTACATAGCAATGATGGCAGATAAAGAACAAACTACATCATAAGGCTAGGAGCTGGTGGTGTGTCCAATTTTCAAGGCAGTCATAAGTGAAATCTCATGATAAAAGTATGACTACTTTCGGGTGGGGATGAGGAATTCAGAAATGCAAGTAATTTTAAACATAAACATTTGTGAATATATGTTAATGCAAGTAATTAGTGAAATTATTGCAGATCTCTGGAACTACTTGTCCTGAATTGTGTCAAAGTAAAAGACTTTCACTACCACTCTGCTGAAGATAAGAGAATCAGAAAAATCTAAAAAGAGGAGGAAAGTACTTTGAATGTGACTGATCAGGTAAACGGGTATAATTGTCAGTCGACAAAGAGCAAGACGTACTAATTGAGTCGGGCCTTTTCGGTGTGGAGAGCGCTAAAAGTCGTATCACACGGTCTGATCGTATTGGGGCCATTTCACTCCATGTGTCACCCTGGCTTCCTTTCTTGGAGGTCGGTTCTTCGTGCTTCCTGAGAGAACCCTCGGGCTGTGGATCATCTTCTGCAAAAAGAAGCCCATGGCAATTTCGTCTTTTATGTTCTCATTCTGGGAGGGGGAGGAAGAGAGGAAAAAAAACATGGTGTGAGGTGATTCAAGGCACAGGCAGGGCATGGACAGGAAAAGGGAGGGGATGAAGCAGGAGGGCGAGATGCAAGAGTGAGATGGACGAAGTTAAGCAATGGAGGCTGGTGCAGGAGAAACCAAAGCAGTGATTTCTCTAAGAATGTTTCACAGCTCGTCTTTGTTCCTTTCCATCAGTTTTTAAGTCTGTCTGTCCCTTGTTCTGACTGTCTATGAACACAATCAGAATAACAATTTTAGCAAATAATGGACAGATCACTTCATTCAGAATCAGAGTGAATATTATTTTTTTTCAATATTGTTTTAACGTGGCTGTACCTGAAACCGCATGACTAAAACGCTAATTATTTTGGACAGGATGACGAATTTGAATTTCAATTATTTGTTGATGTATTTATGATGCAGCTATCGAATGGTCAGTAAAATGATTGATAATGTTGGGAACTGCTCTCCTGCAATGTGCCAAGAGCAAAAGACTTTCAGTTTTAATCATGCCCTGCAGTAGACAAAGACGTTGCAAATCTAAAGAATAAGAAGGAAAGTACTTTCTGACGTGATTGGTCAAGCGGACGGGCGTATTAAGTCTCAGTCGACAAGCAGCAAGACGTGTTAATTGAGTTCGACCTTTTCGGCCTGGAGAGCGGCTAAAGGTCGTATCACACGGTCTAATCGCATTTGGGGGCACTTCACTCCTCGTGTCACCCTGGCGTCTTTTCTTGGAAGTCAGTCCTTCGTGCTTTCTGAGGACATTCACTCTCTGCGCTGACTGCAGGCTCTGTCAGCAATGGCTCTGTTCGTGGAAGTCATCTTCTGGATAAAGAAGCCCATGGCGATTTCATCTCTCATATCCTCATTCTGGGAATGGACGGCGTGAAAAAAAGGTGTGTGTGTGAGAGATGGTCAAGGGAGAGAAGAGGCAAAGCAGGTGGGGGAATGGATCAGGCAGAAAGGGACATGTGGAGAATGGGAGGTGATGGAAGTGGGGGTATTGAAAAATGAAAGAATGATCATTTTTAAAGTTTTTTTTTTTTCCTTAGAGATATCTTTTCCCTGTCTGCATTCGTTTCTACGTCTATCTGTCCATCTTTGGTTCTCTTTGTCTGTCGATCTTATACTCATCCAAATCACAATGAAGACTGAGGACAGTTCAGTTCAGAATGTGTGGATGAGAAATGGCGTTTTTTTTTCAGTTTGTTTGGATGGTTGTGCACCTGAAACAAAATGATGAATGCATTAAAATCAAGCAGTGGGGTGAAGTGTTTTCAGATTTGGAACTGCTGGAAGATTTGTATGTTTTTGAATATTGCGTAAAAGTTATTTTATTCTATGTGTCATCCTGGCTTCCTTCTTGGAAGATGGTTCATGCTCACTGAAATCATCCTGTGAAGTCTTCTTCCTGTGTTCAGTTTCTTGATTCTGTCATTTCTTGTTTCTCTCTCTCTCTCTCTCTCTCTCTCTCTCTCTCTCTCTCTCTCTCACACACACACACACACACACACACACACACACATAAATGTCTCTCATATATATATATATATATATATATGCATATATATAAATGATATATAAAGTGCAAATATATGCAATTTGACGTTGCAAATGACTTGATGTTTTGACATTCGATATGAATCGGGATATTTGAACATGCCCGCAAATAAACGATTACCGTCAATTAAGTACTTGTACACATACATTGTACAACAATTTTGTTTTCTTGATTCACCACACCCATCAATCGTGAAAAGTAAGTGGCAGCAAAGAGGGAAGGAAAACCATATCAAGTCCCTTTTTCTCAGGGGTCAGTCAGACGGAAAGACGTGTTTAGTCTCAGACACTGATGTGCCAGGCGTGCTAATTAGGTCAGGCCTTGTTGGCTTAAAGAGCTGATAAACGTCTTATCACGCAAGTTCATCGCCCTGGGGCCCATTTCACTCCTCGTGCCATTCTGCTGCTCCTTCTTGGAGGACCCTCTTTCAAGGCTTGGGGTACCCTCTGGCTGTGCTGTTCCAGTGCCGGACAGTGTCTGTCAGATCGCGTTTCTGTTGGTGGAAATTATCTCCTGAATACAAGAACCCCATGGCATTTGTCTCCCTACTTCTTTACTTTTTTTTTTTTTTCCTCTTGGAGGAAATGGAGATGAAGATGCCGGGAGCAGGAAAAAATTTTTTTTTTTTTCGGAGATATAACTGTGCTCTTGTGTATTTCCGATCCTCTGAAGCCGTCTTTTTGTCTCTTGTTCATTGATATGTAGCATGAGGTTTGCTTTACAGAGGCAGGTAACTTCTGCCAGACAAGGAAAGGAAGCTTCGATTCAAAGACTTCTCAAAGGTAAATCCACAGCCAAAAATTTCATCCGTAAAATCTAAGTCTCTGGCTAATAGAATATTAACTTACCTCAGCCGAAGTCAAATGTTATCACTGGAGTTGGGAAGGGTGGTTTGAGCAAATGTATAGACCAAAGTACATTCATACATGATTCTGCTAAATGTTATGCATTCATACAATTTAACCGTAACTGTATCCGAAAAAGTGTAAATCTCTATTGTCCAAGTATCTAATGTTGTCACCAGCATGTGAGTGATGAAAAAGAAGTTGGCAAAAATGTAAAAAGGCAAGTCCTTTTTTTTCAAAACTGTCAGATAGATGGATGTCCTTTGTCTCAGTCAATAAAGAGCAAGGCATGTGGATTGAGTTAGGCCCTTGTTGGTGTGAAAATCCGCCAGAGGTTTTATCACATGATCCAATCACACTGGAGCCCGTTTTGCTCCTCCTGTAACTCTGTGTTCAGAGTTTTTGTTTTTTTGGAGGATGGTGGTTCATGGATCCTGAGGTACAATCTGGTTGGGCTTGCTCCATGGTCTGTCATCT
>JADBJO010002462.1:155000-157500 GCA_016801955.1 Conus betulinus
CTCATATTCGACACAAAATGGGTGTTCAATGACAACGAGGCCAACACTCATCTTGTGCTGAATATGAGAAAATAGATGATTACTCGTTCTTCGTTTCCATTGTCCTGAATGTTCTTTGTCTTGCCTGAAGAAGACCTAACAGGCCGAATGCGTCGTGTTTTGTCCTGTAATCTGTTTAACTGGATTGTTCTGCAGAACCGATAATTCTCCGCCTTCCGTTACCTCGCTTTGAAACTAACTTTCAAACTACAGTGAAGAAAGCGACTTGTATAAATCGTCACAACACAATTGTCTGTATGATCAAGATCGTGGATCGCCGAGCTCATTAAAAAGAAAGATAACTAGTGATCTGAGAAAGTCTGAGATCTATTTACGCTGCTGACGGTTTTTTTGATTAAAGAAAAGCATTTACCCCCCTTCGTTGTGCGAAAAGGGAACGGAAACTCGACGTCCATGCGTCGATGCTCCTAGCGTGCACAGAAAATTGGGGGACATTACGGTTCGCCTTTTCTTCATTTTGTCCGTTTCCGTTTTGCCGGCGCTAGTTTGCCCCGAGTGTGTTTGCCCCACCGACGTTTTTGATGTCGATTTACCTTGAATTAGGCATTCTGGTTAGTTCCGGCAGTAACAGATTAGCGTTTTATGAAGGAAATGTAATTAGTGCATTAGTGCATAAAACATGGTGGACACATGCGCGTACGCACGGTTGTATGCACCTACACACATGTGCGTACGTACACATCAATACTTACATGCATGCACGCACGCAAAGACGGACATGCATACAAATACAAACTCATATCTACAAGTCCACACATAAATAAATACACACACACACACACACACACACACACACACACACACACACACACACACACACACACACACACACACAAACACACACACACGCGCGCGCGCGCACGCAGGGCGAAAGAACACCCAGTAGTCAGTCCTATGTTGCTCCAGCAGTATCAGTTTGTCCTGGCAGTGCCCCCCACCCCACCCACACTGAAAAGGGCCCCCCATAAAAAAGTGCCCCCCCCCCCCCCCCTCCCCCCACAGAGAGAGAGAGAGAGAGAGAGGATAAAAAAGAGAAAAAAAAAAGGGACAGGGGGGAAAGGTGTGAATGAGACCCTCGCCGACAAAAAAAAAAAAAATATTATGCTGCAAAAAAAAAAAAAAAAAAAAAAGGGGGGGGGGGGGGGGAGTGATGGGGAGGGGGAGGGGCAAGGAGGGAGGCGAATCAGACCCTCGCCTACAAACGAATCGAATACCATGCTTGTTTACCAGCGCAGGTTCGTCGTACTCCAGTTGATGCTCGTTCGGGGAGCGCCGAGAGGAAGAGGTACGTACCCTTTGACCTCGACATAGATGAAGAAATAAGTTCGATAACCCACCACCCTCGTTTTGGAGAAACCAGTGTCTTAATCACTTCCGGTCCAATCATCCCCATTGCGGTCTAAATAGAGCCCTGTTCATAAACTTCGTGCTACACATGGTCAAGGATTTATAAGCAGAATTCTGCGGAGGCGGAAATTCGTATTGTTTATAGCCCAGCCGACCGCAGCGGGCCCTGTCAAGGCTGCAACGGGAAGACTTCCATGTAAATTACACCTACGCAGAGAACACCTCCCATACAGACATTCATAGTATGCCGTTCTTCTTCAATCTGGCTTTCTCCTCTTTCTTCTGTTTCTTTCTTCCTTTTCTCCCTTTCCTTGAGTGCTTGGATTGTTCCACGGATCGAGGGCTGATGTCGTCTTTAAGAGGTTTTCAGTTCCAACCAGCAGAGGAGGCCGGGTATAGAAATCAGCGTTTTGAACTTTCGATGAAGAATATTCGTTCAGGTCATGTCGGTGTGGTGTTATGTACATCCTATTGGCCTCCGCATTTTCTACCCCTGCTGTCTCTCCACCAACACTCTCTCCACCCTTCCCCCTTAGCACACACGCATAAATTCACACACACACACACACACACACACACACACACACACACACACACACACACACACACACACACACACCGAAAAAAAAAAAAAAAAGAAAAAAGAAAGAAAATAAACCCTCATCCGAACTGATCCGCATGGCACATAAGCAACATACAATATATACAATATATACTACATACATTCATACATACATACATACATACATACATACATACACTCATATACACATACAAACCTACATATACATATATATATTCAATCATAAACAAAGCTTGCTCTTATGTCTTAGATTAAAGAAGATAGGGGAGATAAGCATTCATATCTGCAGTGACAGATAATTCTGCCTGACTAACAGTATTTGCTTGTGTGGGTGAATATGGGGAGTAATAAATGTTTCTCATAATGAGCCTTCAGGAAGCTTATATTCTCCAAGGAGGAGACAATCTCCAAAGGGAAGGACACTCACTAAAATATCATAACTCCTGGTCAGATACCGGTATTTCGAATATATTTGTATACATATACAAGTCAACTTACCTATCTATCTAC
>JADBJO010002462.1:167500-170000 GCA_016801955.1 Conus betulinus
GTCTTCCTTCAATGGCCCGTCCACATGCCCCACGAAGTTCACCCAGCTGGGCCTAGCAAAGGAGGCCACGTGCTAAGGTTATGGGAGTTCGGTGAATATTGATATGGCAGACAGGGCGGCACGATCACATGTGTGGCCACAGGAGACTGCCGCTTGGTCAGCAACACTCCTGTGGTGCCAACAAAGGGAACCGTTCCGATTGCCGGGCTGAATCATCGGCAGCAGTGAAACAAACAGAAACAATGGCACTCTTCAACGTGGACAACTCACTGATGTCGTCGGGAACACTATGGTGATCAGAACCTTGGACAGCTCGTTGAGGTTGTCAGGAACGTTTGAAAAACCCCTCGAGGTCGTCAGACACCTTAGAACTATCGCTCTCATTGGTCAGAACTTCAGATTATTTACGTCGTCAAAACTTTCGGAAAGAGCTATGCGGTCGTCAAGAGCCTTACACAACTCACTAAGGTCGTAAGAACTGTGGGTAGTTTGTTCAGGTAGTCCAGAGTCTAGGGCAGCTCACTGAGGCCGTTGAAACCTCGGCCAGCTCTATGGAATCATCCAGAACACTCTGGACAATTTACTGAGATCTTCATGAACCTCGGCATATAAGTAAGAAAGATCGTCAGGAACCTTGAAGTGGTTGTAGAGGCCGTCAGGAACCTTTAAACGGCTCGCGAAGGTCCAAGGTCCACAGAAACTTCGAACAGCTAAAGTCATCTTGGCAAATATTTCAGTCTTAACTCACCAAGGTCATCAAACTTTACACAACTAAGGGAGACCGTTAGAATCACGGACAACACACTGGGATCGTCAGGGCATTTGTCGGGCAATAAAGCCACAGAGAAAGGGACTTTCGGTTGTCAGAAACTAGAAAACTCAACGAAACCTTTAGAACCTCAGACTTCTCTCTCACGTCGTCAGAAAACTATTGGCAGCCCAGTGGAGTTGTCTGGAGTCTTTGAACCCCCAGAACGCTCACTGGGGTCAGTATTAGCCTCAAACACTCCTCTGAGGTCGTCAAACACTTGGACAGGAGAGGTCACCGGAATATCGAACAGGTCACTGAAGTCGTCGTCAGAAGCGTTGGAAGCTCATCAGAACCTCAGCTGCTATCTGGTGACGTCAGAAACCTCGAAAATACCATAAAGGTCGTCATGAACCCCTGGTCCGCTCACTGACTCGTCAAAAACCTTGTAGAGCTCACTAAGGTCATCAGTAACCTTGGACAGATCACTGAGGTCACCATGAACCTTAAAAGGCTTACTCAGATCACTAGGAACTTTGAACAGTTGACTCGGACTGCTTACGGAGATCATCAGGAAATTTGGACAGCTCACTGAGATTGCAAAAAATCTTGACTAAATCACTCAAGTCGTCAGTAGCCTTAGACAGCTCACTAAGATCCCCAGGAACCTTAGAGAACACACGGAGATCGCCAGAGACCTCGGACAACTCACTGCTCAATGAGATCGGAAGTTGACTGCGGTCACCAGAAAACTTGGATAGCTTAATGAGGCCATCTGGAACCTTGGAGAGCTCAAATGCTGACAGACACTTCGAATAGCGTAATTAAGCCGTCAGAGCCTCGGACATAGCTCTGGAATTGTCAGGAACCTTAGACAACTTCCAAAGGTCGTCACCCAGGAAGCATGCTGAAGTTGCCAGGAAGCTAGGAGAGCTCACTAATACAGTCTGGAACATCGGAACTTCACCGAGGTCATCAGGAACCTTGAACAGCTCACTGAGAACGTCAGAAATCTCGAGTAACTTGGGTGGCGTCGTCAACATTCTCAGATAGCTCACTGGGTCATAAAATAACCTGGACGAGTTAAAAGTCCTCAGAAATCTCGAATACCTCACTGAGATCATCAGAAACCTCGGATAGCTTTCAGGAGTCGTCGGCAGCCTTGTACAACTCGCTGAAGTTGTCAGACTCCTGGAAAAGTCACTGAGGTAATAACAACCTTTGGCAGCTCATATAGGTCGTCAGGAACCTTGGGCAGTTTATGGATCCACTTAGAAACGTTGAACAGCTGACTGAGGTTGTCAGGATCTCACAGAGCTTACTCGAATGATAAATGGATGCTTTGGCAGCTGACTGAGATTATCAGGAACAGTTGACGAAGATCGTCTGCTCACTGAGATAGTTCACACACACACACACACACACACACACACACACACACACACACACACACACACACACACACACACACACACAGAGAGAGAGAGAGAGAGAGAGAGAGAGAGACGGGAACACTGAACATATCTACAAATATTGACAGGACATTGATAACATGATAAACTAAACTATACATATTCTTCAGTCAAATAAGACTAGGCGTGCACTGAGTGCCAAGCGTGTCGCTTAACTTTTGACACCCAGATTAAAAAATATAATGTCGGATGATTCTTCTTTGTCTCTGATTTTTGGGCCCTGTCTCTGTACAATGCTACCACCAAAACGACAGCATATGTAGACGGGTAGATATGCCGA
>JADBJO010002462.1:175000-177500 GCA_016801955.1 Conus betulinus
GTGCGTGGTGCGTGTGTATATGTGTGTGTGTGTGTGTGTGTGTTGTGTGTGTGTGTGTGTGTGTGCGCGCGCGCCGCGTGCGCGTGTAAGTGCGCGCTTGTATGTGTATGCGCACAAATATATGTTTTTATGTTTGTGTACATTTGTGTTCAGGCCTGGCGTGGGGCATGAAATGGATGGATGAATGGATGGATGGGTGAAACGGATGGATGGGATCGATGGATGGATTGGTGGGGATAGATAGATGGATGGAAGGGTTAAGGGTGGACTGATCAATACATGCTTGTCTCAAGCTTTTATGTTTCCGGCGGTGTATGTATTAGTACTCAGACTTTTCAATATTCATGACAGTTTTTTTGTTTGTTTGTTTTTTGGGTGTTTTTTGGTGGGGTAGTTTTTTTTGTTTTTGTTTTTTTTTGCCTTGTCTGCCTGCACTAACTATGGAAACCCACAGCTTCACGTCATGTTTACGTGTTTCCAGAAATGCCAACAGAATATTATCATTTCAGCGAGAAAAATCAATCAGAGTAACAAGAATGGATAACAGGAACTGTGTCAAATCTACTATTAAAAAGCTATATTTTTCAAGTTTAATACTTAAACAATTTAATTTGTTTGTTTTTCTTTCTTAAAAAAAAAAATGGTTTGTGTTTGATGGAGTTTGGCGGGGGTTGGGGGGGGGGGGGGGGGGGGGGGGGGGGGGTGTATATTGAAACGGTGTGGTGGGGGGGGGTTTTGGGGGGTGGGGGTTTGGGGGTTGGGTGGGGGTGGGTTGGGGGGAACAGACCAAATTAGAGGGGGGGGGGGGGGCTGGGGTGTGGGTGGGGGGTGGGGGTGGGCTTGGGGGGGGGGGTGGGAATTGTTAACAGGGGATGGGGGGGGGGGGGGGGGGGGGGGGGGTGGGGGGGGGGGGGGGGGGGGGGGGTGGGGGTGGGGGGGGGTGGGGGGGTGGGGGGGGGGGGGGGGGGGGGTGGGGGGGGGGGGGGTGGGGGGGGGGGGGTGGGGTGGGGGAGTTAGAGGGGAAGGTGGCGCGCAATGGGCAAGCGAAACGGTAGTAAATCCGTGTAGGGGGGGGGGCGGGAAGGGTTTGTGGGGGTTTTGTGGGGCTTAACGCTACGGGGGGGTTTCCCGTGTATGCTCTTTTTTTTGTTCCCTTAATACTTTGTGTTGTTTACTTGTTTTGTTTCCTTTGTGGGGGGCATACTTCTGTATTTCTGCCGTCTGTGTGGGGGGGTGATCCAATCTGATACTCTTTCATCTATGTCTCTGTTCCGTGGCTATGCTATTGTCTAGTTTGCTAAATCTCATTTTGTTTGTTTCCCTGGGATGCTCGTTCGTTTTGCTTATTTTTTTTGTGTTTACCCGCCGCCTTGTTTGTTTCCAGGTATTTTCTTGTGTGATTTGATTACTCTTTCATCTATCTATCTATCTATCTCTATCGATCTACCTATCTATCTATCTGTCTGTCTGTATCTGTCTGTCTATCTATCTGTCTATGTTTACATATTCGTTTGTCTTCGTCTTGGACATATACAAATCCACAATTGTCAGTTTGCATATCTATAAATCAAAAACTTTATTTTTTTCCCCGTTTTTATTAAACGAAACGTGCTAGAACGCCGCGAGATTAAAAAAACGCCGCGAGATTAAAAAAAAAAAACAAAAAAAAAAAAAACGAATAAACTAAACCAACAAAGAAGCAAAGATAGAAACAAACAAAACAAAGACAGGTGGAAATACAAAACGAAAAAGAAAATAACTAGGTTTATCTTCTTTTGTCGTGAATCCTTCAAAGTTCTGCATCACGATTCAACTCCCAGATACGAAAGGCAACATATAACAAGTAAAGATCGGCTTACGCACTCAGATCCAAAACACAGAATGAGTGTCACAAATGGCTTTGACTCCGTTAGCAAAATCCGTAACATGACAGCAACTCAAATTTAAGAAAAAATGTATGTATTTCCGTATTTTGTGTGTCCTGCTGCAGGTAAAAAAAAAAGAAATTCTTCAAAATGATTTCTTTCAAAGGCCATGCTGTATTTTTCTTTTACCTGCTGAAGGTAAAAATAGAGTCTTCAAAATGCAGCTTGTGTTCGAATGAAACTAATATTCACACACACACACACACACACACACACGCGCGCGCGCGCGCGCGCACACTACACGCACGCACGAACACGCACGTGCACGCACACACACACACGCACGCTCGCATGCACACACACACAAAAACACGCTGTCAAAAATAAATCAAATCAAACGTTGTCCACGTATTAACTCAACGTGTGTGTATTCGTCTGTGATCAAAATTACGTAACCTGCTGAAACTAATCCACAAACTTCGTCATTAGACGGAATGCGACTCACGGATGAGCCCTTGAAATCTGGTGTTACGGGTCCGGATTCGTGCTGCAAATCAGGATCAAATGCAGATTGAGAATCGTTTAGAAAAATAAAATAGAACATATTTTGTGATGCAAAAGCTTTTTGTAATCGA
>JADBJO010002462.1:185000-187500 GCA_016801955.1 Conus betulinus
GGCCAGCCGTTCGCTCCTAGATAGTTTCAAACGTTACAGGGTTAACAAAATCACACACACCCCAAAACAAACAACAAACAAACAAACAAAAAAACAACAAACCAAACAAGCAAACAAACAAAAACAAAAACAAAAACTATCCAAGTAATGGAACGTTTGAGCTGTAGGTAAACGTTCGCACCAATTCGAACACGTTCCAACGTTCCAGCGCCCCGAAGGAACACTTCATGCTCGGTTGTCTTCGACTGTGATCGAAAGCTTTCGTTTCCGATGAACGAATTCAGGGCAGCCCAGATATGCCGTTCCCAAAGTGAGATGGAACGGCGTAAAACTGGTTGTTGATCAGACTTGCCCCCCCCCCCCCCCCACCCCCACCACCCCCGACACACACACACACACACACACACACACACACACACACACACACAACACACACAGGTAGATGTCTGCGGACCAAGTTTTCAACGCTCTTTACCCACCTGGGTTTGAAAATCAGGGTTTTCCTTTCTTGACGGACTTGATCTACTCATTAATGGAGGAAATGACGTATCAAGCTGATCCTGCTTGCTCGAGACTTCTTGTTTCGCATTTCTCAGTAGAGCCCTCCGATCCCTTTCTTCCCTCAAATTTCCTCCCCTGCCTTCCCTCCAGTTACCTCCCCTTCCCCAAAAGGTGAGCTTCCCTGTCCACCACCACAAGAACACGCCCCAAAGCTGTGTAGTAAATCTCAGTGCCGGGAGCGAGGGCCATTGAAACATATCTCCTGATGTTATGTGCTTGATTCACTGTTCAGTAGTGTATTGCACAGGCCATCGGCCGACAGTTTTCTGACCCCCCCTAGGCTCTCTGTCGTTCCTGCCTCTGTCCATTGGGTTCCCTCCTCCTCCTCTTTGTCTCCGTGTCTCTTCCCCAGCTGTGTCTAGGATGTCGTCTTCCTCAGTCCTTCTCCCCTGCGGGTACTAGGTCATTCAGGGCTGTTACCATGTTGATATTGATTTCATATAGGGTTGTTACAAAAGCAAAGAAAGAAAGAAGCAAACAAAGAACACACACACACACACACCACACACACACACACACACACACACACACACACACACACACACACACACACACACACACACACACACACACACACACACACACACACGCACGCACGCACGCACGCACGCACGCACGCACGCACGCACACACACACACACACACACACACACACACACACACACACACACACACACCACACACACACGCACGCGCGCGCACACACACACACACACACACACACACACACACACACACACACACACACACACACACACACACACACACACCACACCGCACCAAAAACGACTTAAAAGCACATGTAATTTTCATAAAATTTTAGATTCAGTTAAGATTTGGACTCGTAACAAAGGCAGAAACCGCATACGTTTTCTACAAAATTGATGAAAAATATGGATATCACTTTTTAAAAAAAATCACTCCAGTGGGAATACCACTGCACAAGGTCTTCATTGAGTCTGCAGTAAAGCGCTAATGTCTAATGTCATGCCAATCCCCACACACTCTTCGAGAACATGTTTCACAGCGAGTAAGTAGCGCATCACACAACCGTCACCATGGAACCTCCTCACCTTTTAAAAGATAGGAGAACGAGTGAAAAGGAGTGGCAAGGAGTGGCCAGTGTTTTCGATACAATACCGTGCCTTCTCTGCAGCCACAGAAACGGATGGTAAAAGCTCTTCAGGACTTGAACAGATCTGAGAGAATCTTTTTTTCCATTAGTGGGGTTCAGTCCTTTTGCCAGAGGTTAGAGACGTAGCGTTAATGTGGTCTCTCTCTCTCTCTCTCTCTCTCTCTCTCTCTCTCTGGTTTCAGATCTATGTACGGAATCAGTGATCTGGACAATTGTGGCATTCTGTACGAGATGATTATCCACCTCACTGTCTCGAATGCTAACCTGACCAGGAACCCATGTGAGAACAATGTCATAATCATGAGATCTCACACAGGCATACCGTCAAGAAACGTTTAGGACTTCATGGTAGTAGAACAATGGCCCTCCCCAGGTCACAAAGGAAATCCGAGAAGATGAGGGACTCCTTATGTGTAGGTAGAAAGACCATCCTGAGGCTGTGAGTTCCGCAGTGAAGATGGTGCTGTCAGAGGAAATATGTTTGGAACATTCTTGAGTAAGAGCAGCTGAGCAATAAGCTTCAGGTGCAGCTTCTTCTTCAGACTGGGAATCGTCAGTAAATATTCTTCTACAGAATGGTCATTTGGATCAAAGTTCGGGTACCAAAAAAAAGGAAACTCAAAGACGAAGAGGTCTGGTACACAGAAAACTGATGGTGTTTTTATGTACACAAGAGAAGTCAACCCGGATCTCCCGGTGTTACAAATGTCTATGGTGCATTGCCTGGAAACTGGGAAAATTCACAAGCAACTCCCAAGATCATTATCGGAATTATTGGTGAGGAATACGTATTCATAAGAGGTG
>JADBJO010002462.1:197500-207500 GCA_016801955.1 Conus betulinus
GGCCGTCATAAAACACGGGTGAGTGATTCCCCTTCGCTTTGCTTCTGTGATCGCCGGCTTTCTCTTCTGCTTCTCTCTGTTATGTAGTGGGGTTCTCTCTCTCTCTCTCTCTCTCTCTCTCTCTCTGTCTCTGTCTCTGTCTGTCTGTCTGTCTGTCTGTCTGTTTCTTTGTCTGTCTGTCTGTCTCTGTACGTCTGTCTCTGTCTCTCTCTGTCTGTCTTTTTCTCTCTCTGTCTCTGTCTGTCTCTGTCTGTCAGTCTGTCTGTCTGTCTGTCTGTCTGTCTGTCTCTCTCTCTCTCTCTCTCTCTCTCTCTCTCTCTCTCTCTCTCTGTTCCTTTCAGAAAGATAAATGAATGTCAGTCTATATACTGTAAACATAAGTGGGTGCAAAAACAAACACACATTAACAAGCAAACAAACAAAAAAAACTCATTTTTTCTGCTTTTTGAATCTTACCTTTGAAATGAATAGCAATGGTGAACATAGTATCCCCTCCTCCACCCCCACCCCCTCATTCTTCCTCTCTTCTCTTTCTCACTGCCCCACCTCCCCACTATACCTCCTCAACCCACCACTACTCCTACACCTTCACCTTACCCGTCCCACCCATCTACACCCCCACCCCCCACCCCACCCCACCCCACCCAACCCCGAAAACAACAACAACAAAAATCTTCACATCAAACTCCCAATTTGTCCGCTACCAATCTCTCATTCACGCTGAACATGACCATCAACAGAAGCTGACCACCCTTTCTAAAGGCGGAAGGCTAGAGGGGAGGGTGTGGGGGGCGGGGGGGGGGGGGGGGGGGGGGGCAGGGGCATACCCCAACCCAAGTCACCGACCGGCCTGATGTTGTCGATCGAGGCTCGGAACTCACCACGCGTGACTGATAGAGAACTCGCAGAACCCGCCACCACCACCACCACCACCACCGCCCCCCGCCGCCGCCGCCGCCACCACCGCCGCCCGCCACCACCACCACCACACCTCGACCAGCGCTACCGTTGATTTCCCTCACACGCTCTGTTCTCACTTTGTACTGTCCCGATGATTTCTCGATAACGCCTTTCCCGTTCCTTCTTCCCTGGGCCCGTCCCGTTGTGAAGCTTCCTGGAGGTAGATTACCACCACGGACCGTCTCTGAAGACGATCTTGATCCCCTGTTGGCTTGACCCTTGAGGAGGACTGTGGCCTGGCTTGACCACGCGGCGTGTGTCTCCAAGGCACAGATGGACTGGGAGGGGCCGGCGTTTTGGTCAGTCAGGTGGGTCGGGGGGTGGACTAGCGGTTGGGAAGCCACCGGAGATCAGAGTCCTTTCATGTCGCCTCATCTAAATTGCACTTGGGCCTCAGCCCCGTTAGGCCTTGCGAGGGTCATTCACGGGTGATTGTGTGGGCTACAAAGTCCCGTTACTCCGGTCTTTATGTGTATCGAGAAGTTTTCTTTGAGAAAGGTAGAGGGGAGGAAACAGTGGACTCTATTTGTTTGACTGTCAGTAGCCATGGATCGGCCCTCAGGCGAATAGTTGGAGAGTTCGGTTGCGGATCTGTATGGTTGAATTTTCCAGTCACTCGTGGGGTCGGATGTTTACGGCTTGAACATCGTTCTGTTGTCCATCCAGCAGTAAATGGGTATCTGATTCAGTTCAGGGAAGGTTAGGTCGGTAGAAAGAGGAGGGATGGGCTTCGCCTTCCATAACACCGTGCCATAGACAAAGTGAACGACTGAGTCTAAATCATGGTCATTAGGCGTTAGGAGTTTTAAAATCCTTCTTTCTGGCAGAAGCCTATCTTTGGAAGGAGTAAGAAGGGGAGTTGTGTGTGTGTGTGTGTGTGTGTGTGTGTGTGTGTGCGTGCGTGCGTGCGTGCGTGCGTGCGTGCGTGCGTGCGTGCGTGTGTGTGTGTGTGTGTGTGTGTGTGTGTGTGTGTGTGTGTGTGTGTGTGTGTGAGAGAGAGAGAGAGAGAGAGAGAGAGAGAGAGAGAGAGAGAGAGAGAGAGATTGACATTGACATTGACATTAACATCGACATTTTTATTCGTAAAGGGGGCATAGCCACTAAGGGGATAAGAGAGAGAGAGAGAGAGAGAGAGAGAGAGAGAGAGAGAGAGAGAGAGAGAGAGAGACACTTTGACACTTTGACATTTTATTGTCATTACCAATGAGGTCTTTTGACAAGGGGGGAGAGGTAACAGTACAAAACATTTCCCTCTTCCTTTCCTGCAAACAAATAGTACACTTTCATTCCTAGTGTGTATCAAATCCAAAGTTAACAAAAACAAATAAAATCGTAACATTTCGTTATGTCCTCACCTCACGCACAGGAGTAATGCAGTAAAGTTAAAAAAAACAAACAACAAAAAAAAAAAAAAAAAAAAACAAAAAAAAAAAAAATAATACCCTTAAGACTGACGAGAGAGAGAGAGAGAGAGAGAGAGAGAGAGAGAGAGAGAGAGGGGAGAGAGAGAGAGAGAGAAATTTGATTGCTTGAAATGAGTGCTGAGCATCTAAGTGGTGGAGGATTAAAAACACGTGCATACCCCCACTCCCACCCAAATCCCACCCCTCCCATCTTGATTTTCTTTCTTCTTTTTTTTTTTTTTTTTTTTTTTTTTTTTTTTCTAAATCGGAGGGGGAGAGAGGAGGAAGGTACAAAATTATAGTTCCCAATTAGGAATCGAATCCGGATTCTCAGATTTCTCCAAGCTTTGCGTGACTGCATCATTCACTTTTCATCGAGAATACTGTGTTGCTTCAAACATCCATGAGAGGGTCAAGAGAGTGGAGTAAGTCTTCAAGGGAAACAACTTCAAGCTGACGGGCACATGGGCAAACACAGCGGTAGACGCAAGTGAGGACAGGCAAAAAATTAGAAGGCAGCATAAAGAGAGTGACAGAAAAGAGGAAATTACAAGCACAGAATGTCCAGAAGGCGATGACACAAGTACACTGAAATATCCCCCAAAGAAGAGCTGGGGAAAAGTAAAGCCACTTTCTTTTAGAACAAAAGGGAGTTAATCAACCACAGAGGCAGAACAACAGTGAAACGACAGCAAAAAAAAAAATAAATAAATAAATAATAAAATTTAATAAAAAAAGGGAAAAAAAAGGCAGAGTCAAAAAGAGTCACAGAAAAGATGAAATTACCAGCACGGAATTTTCAGAGGGCTGGGATGCAACTGATTTGAATACGTTTGTCATATAATGTATGCACAATCACACACCTAACACACAGGAGTGAAAAATGACGCCAATACGTTAACTAACACAGTTCTCCGCCACTTTCACAAGCCAAGCAAAATGTCAGCAAACAATAGAAAACCATTTTTGGGTACAGTTCTTCATGATACCGCTAAACACTATACGAGGGTTGGTTTGTTCACTGAACAAATGATCCAGCTGATTAAACTACAACCTGTTGATTCGACATCATAAAAGATCGAGCTGATGAAATCCGAAAGCTTACGCTGTGTTATTTTTCCTTATCTGTGTGTGTGTGTGTGTGTGTGTGTGTGTGTACGTATGTAAACATCCTTGTTTCGTTTACGACACTAAACTACAGCAAAGGGCCTTAACTTCCACGGCACACACTGCGGAAAGGGGAGACAACACCACGATCACCTCCTCCTGTTCAACAACAACAGCAATCATTATCCTGCCATCTTTCGCTCTTCGCCGTCGGCCACTGGCGGGGTCTGTCGTAACGAGTCATCCAACAATTTTATAGGCGGCCGATCATACACGAAATACGGCCTCGGGCGCCGGGACACAAGAGCCTCAGCATCGACGGAGAGTCTTCCGACGACGGCCACAAACAATTACGGCGAGGAAGGTGAGCACACGGCGAGAAAAAAAAAAGAAAGAAAAAAAAAGGCCCCTCCGGGCAGTCAGAGAGAGAGAGAGAGAGAGAGAGAGAGAGACTTGGCGGAAGATGAAGATGAAGGTGTGATGGAGCACGGAACAGACCTAGCCGTGTGTGAGTAGGTGTGGTGGGGATGGGGTTGGGGTGAGGTGGGGGTGGGGGTGGGGTTGAAGATGAAGATGGAATTGCCTGACCTGCCACTGATTACCACTGTAGATGTGAAGAAAGGAACAGTAATTGGTACATTAATTGTCGGTTTATCCAGGGGCGGCATCACCGCTCCTTCTGTCTAGAGTGGCTGCTGGTCCTATGTGTTGGGGGGGGGGGGGGGGGGGGGGGGGGGGGGGGGGGGGGGGGGTCATACAGATCGGGGGTCGGGGAACTGATCTTGTTCGTGTGATTTGTGAACGCCGAGGTCGTTTGAGAAGAGAGAGTCGGTGGGGGGGGGGGTAGGGGATGTGGAGGAGGTGGGGGGGGGGGGGGGGGGGGGGGGGGGGGGGGGGGGTCCGTACGTGAAGTCATGTGGTGATAACGTTTGTTAGAAAAGGCGTGTCTTTTCGCGAACGCTCAGAACAGTCACGCTCGCGTTTTTTGTTTGATGCACACACACACACACACACACACACACACACACACACACACACACACACACACACACCACCACCACCACCACCACCACCACCCACAACAACAACAACAACAACAATATAATGGCTGTATAGACTGCGATAAACAGAACATGTTATTCCGAATGGGGTCTGTTAGTTCAGGAATCGGCTTGGAAAAAAAACCTTCTTGTTGTGTGTGTGTGTGTGTGTGTGTGTGTGTGTGTGTGTGTGTGTGTGTGTGTGTGTGTGATATCTAATCATGATTTCAAATTGTCTCCAACCCTGATATGACCTTTGCAGTCAGCTGGAATATAAATACTTGTGCTACTACTAATGCTGCTGCTGCTGTTGAATACTGCTATTTCTGCTGCTGCCACTACTATTACCACTACTACTACTACTACTGTTGTTGCTATTCTGCTATTGCTGCTGCTGCTGCTGCTGCAACTACTACTATTACTGCTACTACCACTGCTGCTGCTACTACTACTACTACTTCTACTACTACTACTACTACTACTACTACTACTACTACTACTACTACTACTACTACTGCGGCTGCTGCTTGCTTTTACTTCTGTTGCAGTTGCTGCTGCTACTGCTATCATTCCTACTAGTTCAACTGCTGTTGACGCTATTGCTGCTGATGCTAGCTGCTACTGCTACTAATGCTAATGCTGCTGCTCTATTACTAATTCTGCTTCTACTGGTAATACTAATATTGCTGCTAATTATGTTGTTGACACTGCTTCTTCTATTACTACTACTACTTCTGCTGCTACTTCTACTACTACCACTGCTGCTACTGCTACTATTTCTACCGCCCACTATGAACACGAGACTATAACAAACCCTGTAAGGGGATTACAAATGTCGTAGTGGACTTTGATATAACATCGAGGGTCCGGTTGGCTCAGCTGGTTAAATACTTGAACACCTTGCATTAAGACCTGGCATCGCCAAACACAAAAATTTGCCATTTTGCCTTTTTTTGACTATCCGGTCTTCATATGTTGTGGCTCTGTGGAAAGATGTAGTATCAGATATGCTCCTTCCCTCTACCACCCAGGGAATGTTATCCCTGTCTGCCATACTGGAGAGAGAGAGAGAGAGAGAGAGAGAGAGAGAGAGAGAGAGAGAGAGAGGCCGACAGAGAGAGAGAGAGAGAGAGAGAGAGAGAGAGACGAGAGAGAGAGAGCGAGAGAGAGGAGAGAGAGAGACGACAGAGAGAGAGAGAGAGACGACAGAGAGAGAGAGAGAGAGAGAGAGGAGAGAGAGAGAGAGAGAGAGAGAGAGAGGATGACCCATGGACAGCGATACATCTCAGGGAAAAAAAGAGACCTTAGGGAGCGGAATTGAACCTACGACCATCCAGAGGTCAATCTGCCACGTTATCCACTGGTGATGCGAGGACCAGTGTAGCCCTCATCTGTTGTTGGTTGTTTTTTACTGACAGTGTGTGACATTCCAGCCGTTCAAAATGGTTTTTGCTGCGGTCGACATTAGCTTCACAAGCAGAGAGAGAGAGAGAGAGAGAGAGAGAGAGAGAGAGGAGAGAGAGAGAGAGAGAGAGAGGAGGGGGGATGGGGGGGGGGACCGGGAATGGTGACTTACGAAAAAAAAAAACAAAAAAAAACCCGCACGCAACATTTAAAAACAAAGAAAAGAGTTATTTCGGACCAAAAATCAGAAAAGGATTTTGTTTTTCTCAGCTCCTTCATTTCCCCCGGCCCATTGAACGGATTGTACTGTCTTTATTTTCGTCAATACAACGACAGAAAGTTTGCCTACATTTGGCTGCATCCTCCTGTTTCTAAATCCCCTCAAAAGCATGGGCGGGCGAAAGGAAGGGAGTGGGACAGGGGGCAAGGGGGTGGTGCTAGAGGGGGTGGGAGGAACGAGGGAAAGCAGAAGAGAGAGAGAGAGAGAGAGAGAGAGGAGGGGGAGGGGGGGGTGGACCGCATGACGCATGTGTAGTATAATACTGTATGATCAAAAATAATAGTAACGCCTACCCCACTCCCAATTCCTTATGGTCACAATGCCTGGGTTAGCGGACAGGCAAGCCACACGGCAGATTCGTCGAATTCCTTCTCTATCTTGAAATTGCCTTGAAAAGAAAAAAAGATTGTAGACGGAATTATGTCAAATCCAGGATCAGACGAATAACATTCAGACGGAGACTTCACCCAGAATCTTCAAAAATGGAAGTCCCTGTCAGATGCTGGGTTGTGATAACGGCTTCTCTCTCTCTCTCTCTCTCGCTCTCTCTCTCTCTCTCTCCTCTCTCTCTCTCTCTCTCTCTCTCTCTGTGTTTCTTAAAGCCGAATTTTCAAGTTACAAAAATCAGATTCCAGCAGCCTAAGTTTTCAAGATGCTATGTTTGTGGATACAATGACAGCCTCTTCTGCATCATGCTTACTTTTGATTCCTTCCTTCCTTTGAAAACTGTAACTGTTTAATGTGAAGGTGCTTGTAATCACGTACTGACTGCTGTATCTGCTGCCTTTGTCCGTCTCTGTGATACATCGTTGCCTGCGACCAACCAAAACAGAAGAACAGGTGCTGACTTTCTCTTTCCGAAGAATACAAGTAAAAACAATTAATGTTACATATCCAAGACTAGAACGCGCTATTCTTCATCGAATCCTGTCTTCCCAATGCAATACAGTTTAACACATCAAGTCTTTAACAGAAGTAGCTTCTCGTGCATTGAAATATGTCAACAACTTCAGCAACAACTGGTGTGCCCCAAAGATCTCCTCTAGGAACACTTCTATTCTGCTTCTTTGTCAATGATGTTCAACAATCATATCATATCAAACTGTTCAATGTGATTTTTAATTGATGATGACTCTTCCCTCGACTCAAGTGCAGTGGATTTGCCATCGGTCCGAAAACTCTGCCGCTGGATTTTAAAGATGTTTCTGCGAGCTGCCATATAACTCTGTGACACTTCATATCAAGAAGACGAAAATGTTGACAGTAACATCTAGACAATGGCTTGAAACGAAGACTCTCACCCTCAATCTGATCGTAAACAGCAGCTGTCATGATACCGGGACTGATTTGACTTCATAATATAAATAGAACTGAATTTGCTGCAGATAGTGTGTGTGTGTGTGTGTGTGTGTGTGTGTGTGTGTGTGTGTGTGTGTGTGTGTGTTGCAAAGGTTTCACTTTATCCCCTCACACTCACACACACACACACACACACACACACACACACACACACACACACACACACTTCGCCCTTTCCCCTAACTCTCTGTTTTTGTGTCGGTGGCTTTTTTCAGTATAATGCACACACATGCTTATTGTCAGGCCAGTGCATGCATACATGTGTGTGTCATCATCTTTTTTTTTCCTCTCTCTCTCTCTCTCTCTCTCTCTCTCTCTCTCTCTCTCTCTCTCTTGTATTGTATTGTCGTATCACATGCACATATTGGAAGATATGTTCGAAAATTTTGCCTGAAATCTCACTATTTGCTGGAGTAGTAGTAGTAGTAGTAGCAGTAGCAGTAGTAGTAGTAGTAGTAGTAGCAGCTGTAGCAGCAGCAGCAGTGGTAGTAGTAGTAATTGCAGTAGTAATAATAGTTGTTGTAGTACTAGCAGCAGCAGCAGAGGTAGTAGTAGTAGTAGTAGCAGCAGTAGCAGTAGTTTTTTCTTTTCTTTTCGCCTTCTTCTCTCTCGCCTTCTCTCTCTCTCTCGTCTCTCCTCTCTCTTTCTCTCTGAACAGGCCTTCTTGCTTTCCCACTTTAACTTGTTCATGATTCCTACTCCCTGCTTAACCCCAGTTACTTCCTTTTTGTCTCTGAGCTCTGTTTTTATTCTTTCGTCTTCTTTTTATCGTCAGTCCTCATCTAAGATCCGTCTCTGTCACCCACTAACTCTAAGCCTGATGACTGCTCTATGAGCAGAAAGCTTGCTAGGTTTCCTTCTTGTTCCCCCGATCACCATACTCACACCCTGGTGAGTGCACTCTTCCGCCATTTTCTTGTCCAGTAGAAGTAGTAGTAGTAGTAGTATATTTCCGGGAGTTCTGGGTTCTGAGTTCTAAAGCTCTGCCGGGCATGCTCCGTGTTCCGTACCGTTACACTCGCCACATGCAGCAGCTGAACAGGGCGAGGCCTGAAATCACAGAGCAAAGGGAGACAACATCAGAGTGTGAACAGTGACAGCAGGGTGTCATGGCGCTGTCCCTCCCGCTCTGATTCCTTGGCGCTGTGGTGTGAAAACGGGAGCGGATTAGACCCCCTGCCCGTCCCTCACCACCCCCGACGACCAACCGACCGGTTCCACTGCCTGAGCCTCTCTCTCTCTCTCTCTCTCCACGACACGGCGACAGTAATCTGTTTGTAATTGGACTCGACCTCTCCTAAGGAGTTTAGGCACACCACGTTGGGCCCCGCGGAGACTGCCACAGACCATTGTCTGCTCCTTCACTTGAAAGACTGGTCCGTACAGACACCATGAGGAACTCTTTCAAGCGCCCCCCTCCCCCCACCCGCCCTATTCTCTCACACGGGTTTCTCTGTCAAAGATGAACTCTGCGTCGTTTTCCTTAAGTAAGGCGACGACGCCCCCCCCCCCCCCCCCCCCCCCCCCTCCCCAATAGTCTTTTTGTGTCACGCATACTGTCACTTGATGATGAGTCCGTAACTTTCTGCGTTGGTTGGCTCTCAAGCAGTGAAGTAACCATTCATTTTCCAAAGTGACAAACTTGTAAAGAAAAAAAAAAAAGAGGGGAGGGAAGAGAGGGGATGGTAGGGGGATGGGGGAGGCGGAGGGGGTGGGGGTGGAGGGGGGTGAGGAAGTGAGGAGGCACGAAATATGTTTCCGTGCGAAGTCTCGTTTTACATGGTCGCCGATCGAGGCTGATGAGCCGACGGCGGTGGGTCTTAACTGAGCGATGCCGTGAGAAAGCGACATAAAGCCAAGGGGGCTTAAGTCAGTGCTGTCAGCACAGAGGGGGGATGAGGCTTTGAACAACTGTCTTGGGAACGGCGGCAGACACCACAACCAGCCCCCGTTTTGTTTCCAGAGGATTAGCTCCCCTGACTCTCCGGAGGGCCAGGCTCCAGGGGCGTGGATCCTGTGTAGATGTAAGGCCAGAAAGAACGATAATAGACCTCTCTCGTGCAGATCGGGAACCCCACCGTTCTTGACGCTGACGCCTGATAGCTGGAGGATTACGGTTCATCTCTCTGGAGGCCGGGGGGGGGGGGGGGGGGGGGGGGGGGGGGGGGGGGGATGGGGGGGATGGGGGCGAAAAGTAAGAAAAGTAAAACTGTCGAGGTTTTATGAAAAGCGTGGACAAGAGGCAAATGGGTGGTAGTCAGAGGACTCCTAATGCCAGCTTGCCAGCGGGTTCTGTTAGGGACAGATTTGAAACGTAGATGTTCCGACAGGAGTGATCCATCCAGGGGATCATCACCAAGGACCCCAGAGAATAGGGGAACCAAGCCAGGGTTTTTTTTTTTTTTTCTTTTCTTTCTTTCTTTCTTTCTTTCTTTCTTCTTTTTTCT
>JADBJO010002462.1:212500-215000 GCA_016801955.1 Conus betulinus
CTGGATCCGCTTCGGGATACTACATTGTGCGACTAAATAATACCTGGAACATGCTCATAACGCAAAGTATGCCACTAAACTCAATGTACTAGCACTGTGTGCAACACATGTATCCTGTTTACAAGCTTTAGTCTAATTTACAATCTAAACAAAGGGTGGAATCTCAGCCTGATTTCCTGCACCCGAATGAATGGCATGTTTTTAATATAGTGTGACTGTGTGTGTGTGTGTGTGTGTGTGTGTGTGCGCGCGCGCGCGCGCGCGCGCGCGCGTGTGTGTGTAAGTGTGTGTGTGTGCGTGAGTGTGTGTGTGTGTGTGTGTGTGTGTGTGTGTGTGCGTGCGTGCGTGCGTGCGTGCGCGTATGTGTGTGTGTGTGTGTGTGTGTGTGTTGCACTCTTATTGAACTGTGACGCAAGCTAAGGTTCCAATACAGTATGTCTATTTAGCCAGCAAACCCAATGATCTATCATGATATTTCTGGAGTTATATATCATATCTGCTATAACTTGTGAAAATGTCGAAGTTCTCGTACACCTGACACGGTACAGATACCAACAGAACCTCACTACCCCATCCCCATCCCTACACACAACACGCAGCATATACAGAAAAGAAAAACATCAGCAGAACATCCACCGCTTCAAACTATCCTCTCGCAGTGCCACAAGACAGGAAAAGACAAGATAAACAAAAAAATATACCAGAACAGAACGCAACTCTGCAAAACCCGAACCCGAGCGAGTTGTGTGTGTGTGTATAGCCTATGAAGGCATATATCGATCTCTGTGATCCCTTAAATTGCCAGAAAAATGAGCAGCGGAGCCAGGGCCAGTTTCGCAATCACCGTCTAATCATTCGCCTGCTCCTCCACGCCGGCTAAGTTGATTGTTCCTAGATTGTATTAAGTCTCCGTGCCCAAGCCGGGATCCAAAATTGTGGTTGACAATTGGACCGTTTTCCGGTGTTGGTCCATCGGAGAAGATTGACTGGTGAAACAGAGAGATTAGATTCACTGCTTAGGGGGGGAAAAGTTGATCTAATTTACTAAGGAGCCCAAATTTCGCCGACGTGGCTTATTAATTTTGACGCATAACGCCTCTCATAGCCCGCTTCGTTCAGGACCGACAACCCCCGCAGGCGAGAAGAGACAAGCAACCAGGGGCCGCTAGAATGTCATCATCTTCGCAAATTATTGCCCGCTTCCCAGCCCGCGTTGTTAGTAAAGAGGGAGAGTTCTCTCTCTCTCTCCTCCCCCTCCCCCCATCTTTCCCTTTGCCCACGCCCAGACGCTAAGGAACTATTGAATGCGGCTCCCGCTGGAAGCCGTAAACTGGAAGGGCCGGTCGGTAATTTTGCGAAGAATATCTCGTCCTCGTCTCCGTCGTCAAACACTTTGGTCACAAGCGGGGCAAACAGAACGGGGAGACCCGGTATTCAGCCGGAGGTGTTTTTTTTCAGGCCGTCAGCTTCTCCGTGGCCCCCGGGTTATCCCCGTGATGCCGTTACAAGTCATCACGGGAGAGGGCTTAAGCAACAGCTTCCCGTTCTGTTGTTGGGCACTTGGGGTGGGGGAAAGGGGGGTGTGAGAGAGAGAGAGAGAGAGAGAGAGAGAGAGAGAGAGAGAGAGAGAGAGAGAGAGAATGTTGTCATGGAGATTTCATATGTCCAGAAGAATGTGCATCCATGCTGCTTTCAGTACCATTGTATGTGTAGGGGAAAGACTAAGGAACAGCTCTCGTACCATTGCTCTATTGTTTTCATCTTTTATGAGGGCAGGAAACGTTAAAAAAAAAACACAAACTGTAAAGCATGTTCTTTCTTTAACGACCCTCGATAACGATAGATTTTGACTTGAGAGAGAGAGAGAGAGAGAGAGAGAGAGAGAGTAGTCATGAAGAATTCATATGTCAAGAATAATGCCCATATGTTTCATTAAGCTGATTTGATTACCATATAAATGTAATGAAACCAGAGAGGGGGGGGGGGGGGGCTGGGGGGGGGGGAGTGCCGAGAAGGTAGCCTCTCCCACCCCCCCACCCCCACCCCAATGCCCTCTTTCTATTTTCATGGGGTTAGGGATGGCAGTGTGCCCCCTATACCCCACCTCCCCCGCCCCCTTTCCACCATTCCGACGCCGCTACAGATTCCAAGCTTGCAGACAGATGTACACACAGAGCGACATATAATTTTCAACTGCCGAATGCCCCTACAGTTCACTGGGTAGTTTTCTAGATGTGACCATAAACCGATTTTCCGTGTTCTGCTTACATGTAGCGCAGTGGAAGGATCCCACGAGAACAAAGGAGTAGTCCTTGACAAAAGTATTCAGGAAAGGCTGCTGCGACAGACAAACACGTAGAGCGTCAGAAAAATTAAAGTGGGGCTCGTGACTCGCTCTCTTTGGGGAGAGCACTCCGACTTTCACACAGAGAAACGTGTTGTGACGTAAAGTATACAATACAATAAAATACTATCCGATTACGAATGGTTTCTGCATACA
>JADBJO010002462.1:227500-232500 GCA_016801955.1 Conus betulinus
TCTCAATCCCGGCCTGCCTCAAATCCCTGCGCCTGACACTCATTTCCGGTCGCTTACGCATCGCACTTTTCTCTCTCTCTCTCTCTCTCTCTCTCTCTCCTCCACTCAGTGTTGCTTTTTTTTTCGCCACGAAAATTAGCTCCCTTTTTTCTCTGAGGATTGCGAAACGGAGGAGACGTGAAACGAGGGGAAGATCACAATGGGGTGGCGGTAACAGCTGCCATATTGTTCAGCCCTGCTGTGCTCTCGCCCCGTGTCTCTCGCCCTGTCTGATGCGTTTCACCGGCGATGGGAGAGCGACTTTGTGGGATTATACCTGCAAACTTTTCCGCCTTGATGAGCGACAGTCTCAATTGGCCGGTGCCGGCTGGGTTCTTTTTGCCCAAGTTGGGGATGGGGATGGGGGTGGGGGGGGGTGGGGGGGGGGGGGGGGGAAATGCCAATTTGAGGAACTGCTAACAAGATCTGGGACCGTTCAAGGCACTGCCGGTATTTAAGTGCCGTGTTGCAAAGCGTCGCCAAAGCGACTCCGGTGCTTTTGACGTTGGCTAGCGATGTTTATGCATTAGTGATGGAACTTCGTGAAGAGAAAAAAAAAAAAAAAAAAGAAAACGGAAAAAAATTCCCAAAAGAAAGAAGAAAAACCAAGAAGAAAAGATTCCCCAACTCCAGGTTGCATAAATGCAAAAAATCCCAACTAAACTCTGAACCAGATTTGGCCCTAATCCATAACTTAACCTAACCCAACTGTATATGAACCACCATTGACATATCATGGTTGTACTTGTTTTTCTTGGGAAGTGGGAATTTGGGGGGGGGGGGGGGGGGGGGGGGGGGCCAAGAGGGAGGGGAGGGGGTACTGTATTGTTGTTTCCTTTTCTCCATCGATAAAGAAAGTCTAGCTTTGTCAGTGTGGATGCTCATGTCTATGTATACAAATCATTGTCTCTGTCTCTTTGTTAGTGTGTGTGGTACGTGTGCATGCGCAGGTATGCTGTACAGGTGTGTGTGAGAGCGCGCGCGCGCGCGTGTTTATATATATATATATATGTGTGTGTGTGTGTGTGTGTGTGTGTGTGTGTGTGTGTGTGTGTGTGTGTACGTGCATGCGCAGGTATGCTGTGCAGGTGTGTGTATGCATGCATGCGTGTGTGTGTGTGTGTGTGTGTGTGTGTGTGTGTGTGTGTGTGTGTGTGTGTGATACAGAGAGAGAGAGAGAGAGAGAGAGAGAGAGAGAGAGAGAGAGAGACAGAGACAGAGAGAGACGAGAGACGCACCAGCCCAATTCTAGTGGATGTCAAGTGTCGAAAACGCGTGCCGGACCCAAGAGAGACGGACACACAGAGAGCACACCGTTGGCGCGCTAACATCCAAATGATCGTGACACATCGCTTCCGCTCTAGTGACAGGTATTTGGACATTAGTTTAGCACCACTCTGATGAGAGACAGAGGTCCGACTGTCGCCTTCACGCTGACGAGCGATGGTCGTGGCTTGTCTCATTCCCGGCGTTACACTTCTCTTCAGTTGCACAGAGTGGGAAACAGCACGCACACGTGCACGCATGTACACACACGTGCGCGCGTGACACACACACACACACACACACACACACACACACACACACACACACACACACACACACACATACATGCGTGCCAAACACACACACAGACACACAGACACACACACACACACCATACGCGCGCGCGACTCATACACACACACACACACGCGCGCGCGCGCGCGCGCGCGCACGTATGCACGCACGCATGCACGCACGCACGCATGTACGCACGCAGACATACACTCACGCACACCCCCCCCCCCCCCCTTCCACACACACACACACATACACTCAGACGCACCCCCCCCCCCCCCCCCCCCCCCCCCCCCCCCACACACACACACACATAAACTCACATGCACGCCCCCACACACACACACAAACACACACAAACACACACGCACAGACACACACACACACAGACACACACACACACACACACACACACACCACACTATCTTAAGGTTTTACACGTACACACACACACACACACACACACACACACACACACACACACACACACACACACAAACAAAACAAAACAAGACCGTTCAACAACACTCCACTCAGTCAGTGAGAGGGAGGGAGGGGTAATAAAAAGCAGAAAGAGAAGATGGCAGACAGAGGTGAAATGAAAGGACGTGAGTAAGACATAACTACGTCCCCTTTTTCTCAGAGAGATCGACACTACACATCTACACGCGCGTATGGTGTCAATCCCACTGCACCCTCCCCCCCTTTCTCCCTCCACTCCATACATTTAAAAAACAAACCAAACCCAAACTAAACCCAACCAAACCAAAATCAAGCAACAAACACAACAAAACAAAATGGCGCAGAATGGTTGCTAATATTTTAAAACAAGAAACGGCGCAGCCTGATAGTTTGCCGAGTTGAGTAATCGATATGATAACTACGCGTGCCTTGTGTGTGTGTGTGTGTGTGTGTGTGTGTGTGTGTGTGTGCGCGCGCGCGCGCGCGCGCGCGCGCGTGTATGTGTTTGTATACGTGAGACTGACTACAAAAGTATTTCCTGATAAGAAACAATTAATATATTATCCTATGTGAAAAAAATACGCAGTAGAGGTACCATAATGAGCCGAATATGATGAAGATCTGTCAACAGAGATGTCCAGGAATAATTTCAGCTAACACCACATGACATGAATGAATAGCCAGCGAAACAGAGCGCAGGTCAAGAATTCTTCCATTGTTGTGAAAACGACGACTGAGCAAAAAGTCATCCTTCATGTTGCAAGGGATGTGGTGCGGGTGGGGGTTGAAGTGGCGTTTCAATGTCTGCATCAAACTCTTCACTGGCACCGATGTGGGATCCATCAAATCCTGTTTTGTGGACGCAAGCGTTTTTTTTTTTTTTTTTGTTTTTGTTTTTTTTTTTTTGTCTCAGTGGACTTTTGGTGCCAAGGGAGAGAATCCTCCGTAACCTTGGTGTAAGCGATGGTAGTTACACGCAGGTTAAACATTCATACCCACTTCACTTCAACGAGGTCATAGCCCTGATACGGCCCTCAGCGGTTGGCTGGGCTATAAGCAACATTATCTGTCTATCTACCCATCTACGGTAGACAGGGATAACTATCACAGGAAAGTATGGAATGGTATAGCCTATCTTCAAGACTCGACACCACCAGAACGACAACACATTAAAGTTGGGGAGTGAACTTGGCACGTTTGATGACGGGCGCCAGCGAGATTCGAACGAACACGCAACATGTGACTGTGAATGCCGTGCAATTTGTCACCTCGACACTAGGAGACACAGTGAACAGTGATGGCCCACCCCATAGAGATCTGACAGTGGTCTACTTCTCCAACAACACGGGAGATAATCGCCATCCAGCTGCCACCCTTGGTAGCCAGCGAAAGGTATGGTATCGTAAGACACGAAGGCAGTAACGTCCATAAAGGAATAAGTGAATGAAACGATTCTTTTTAAATGAAAAGGAAATCTCTGAGTCATGTTTGTGGATTTAAAGTCAAGGTAAGTAAGTAATGTTGTTAATAGCCCAGCCGACCGCGATGGGCCATATCAGGGCTGTCACCGCATCCAAGTCCACTCTCAAGTCGCTAAAAAAAAAAATCACACAACCCTCTAAATTACACCTTCTAAAAACACACCGGAACCTTCGTGAAAAATCTTTCTTCCGTAAAATCTTAGATCAGATGAAAAATGTTAATTTCTTTCAGAAATTCAAAGATCGCATCAGGTGGGACATCTCTGAACAAGATTTCCATGGAGTCTGCTGTAAAAACATATATGTCTCACATCATGCAAGTGCCAACACTCTAAAAAGGTATGTTTCACTGTGAGTGTTACATGACAGGGAATGCACCACAGAGCTTCTTCACCTTTTGATAGATAAGTATGGGTGTAAAAGAAGTGGCCTGTACGCCAACGGCACAAAACTGTTTTTCTTCTTTACGGTGGTCAACTGAAATACAATGACTGCAGGACGGACGGCCTTGGATGTGCCCGTGCGGAGGGGGAGGGGGGGGGGGGGGGGATGAACAGCCTGAGACAATACAGAATGAATAAATGAATAAATACATGAGTACATAGATAAATGATTATTGAATACACGAACAAATAAGAATGACGGACAGAACAACGAATGTGTTTTATCTACCAAGAATGAGTATTATATCTTTCTACTTTTTAAAGAAGTGTTTTTCAGTGTAGCATTATCATCAATCATAAAGAAACAGTAATACACAATAAAAAAAAAGGGAACAAAGAATTAAACAAAGTGACTAAGATGTGTAAAGACTGTTAGATTGAAATCAGACACCTTGTAGCGTCCGGTACGAAAGCGAAATCCATATATCCATTTCAAAGTCTATATTTCTCAGCACAAACAAAAGAATACATTTGAAACACACACACACACACACCACACACACACACACACACACACACACACACACACACACACACAGGGAGGGGAAAAGTGAGGGGAGGTGGTGTGCGCTTTAAATTCACTCTAACCTCTGACTTCGATTGACCAAAAGACTCTTACAAGACCACCGAATGTAAGAAAGCTCCGATACTCATTGACGGAGTCTTGCCACTGTAATCATCTTGAAGGCAGACAATAATATATGGGAACCCTAAGGTGTTTTGATGATGAAAGTGGAGGATTATTACGGTTTTCAAACAACAGATCAAATGAAAACAAACAGACAGACAGTAAGAACGCCACCTGGCGTTGAGAACGGGCTTCTTTCTTCGTGCGTGCCTGGCGTGTGTGAGTGAGCGAGTGAGTTGAGTATGTGAGTGTGAGTGTGTGTGTGTGTGTGTGTGTGTGTGTGTGCGCGCGCGCGCGCGCACGCACGCTCGTGTATATGTGTGCACGCACCTACTTCCAGGGGACAGAATTACCTTTTTTTTTCTGTCGGAAATAAAGTGGCTGCAG
>JADBJO010002462.1:240000-247500 GCA_016801955.1 Conus betulinus
AAGGGAGGCAGGGAGAGAGGAAGGGAAAGGAGAGGTGGGAGAGAGAGAGAGGAGGAGAGAGCGGCCCAGACGGCAGAAACGATCGACGAGGAGGAGAGAGAGAGAGAGAGAGAGAGAGAGAGAGAGAGAGAGGGGGGTAAAAAAGAAAGAATATAAAAAAAAAGCGCCAGTGGGGAGACCAACTCGGCCAGCGGAGGAGCTCGGTTCGCTCCCTGCGATCAAGAGACTGCTCACTCGCTCGCTCTGGCGCGCTCACTTGCCGTATCGCTCGCAGGCTGGTTGGTTATTATCATATTGACACTCGTACTCCCCACCCCGCCAGTCCCCCCTCGCTCCAGTCTAAGCCCCGCCCCCTTCTCGTCCTGCAAACCTTTCAGGCTGGCTCACGTGCGCGACTTGATTGGCGGGGGCTCGCTCGATGATTGGCAGCCGTAGCCTTGGAGATGGCCGCGGCGGGAGGGGGGAACCACTCTCCAATCAGTCGGCGTTCAATTGGTGATCATACGGACTGGCCGAGTCGGAGCCACGGCGGTTGGGGGCGCGGGCACTGCTGTTTGCTTTTTCCCTCCGTCGGTGATCTAAGCTCGAGGGGGAGGGTGGTGGGGAGGAGGGGGAAGAGCGGAGGTACGACGGGAAGAGGGTGGGTGGGGAACACAAGACGGAGACAGCACGGGGGTGGAAAGTGACACTTCTCGCCTCGACTCACTGACCACTCCCCCTTTAAAGCTTTCCGAGGTGTCTAAGTGCCAGGTACTGGCCCAGGAGTCGGGAGCGTGGCGCCGCAAACGGACACAGGATACACACGTGTGAACAGCCAACCCACACACCCCGTGCGTCGCCTTGCTCGCTAGCTAGTAGTACAGCTCTTTGCCGAGGTTTGGACAGATCGTCTTCATCTGGAGTCTCTCTCTCCCCTGTCTCCCCCCCCTGACCCTTGGACTGCTAGATGGATGGATCTGAGTCGGACTAGCAAACTGGGCCCCGTGGCCCTGACGTCTTTGGGCTCGCAGGTTCAGCACCATCCTCCACCTACCTCCGTCCTGCCTCCTCCGACTCTGGCTCAGCCTCACGCTCATCTTCCCACGCCCACCGCCATGTACCCAGGCTTCTCCGGATTCATGTTCGGACTCTGCGGGTTCGAATCCCCGACGGCCGCGGCGGCGGCGGCGACCCTGCCGCCCATGTTTCCGTTGCCCACCTTGCATTTCACCCCGTCCCAAGTGGCCAAGGTGTGCGAGACGTTGGAGGAGAGCGGGGACATTGAGAGACTGGGGCGCTTCTTGTGGTCCATTCCCGTCAACCCCTCCGCCTGTGAGGCCTTTGAACAAGCACGAGTCCATCCTCTCAGGGCGCGCGCCCTCGTGTCCTTCCACATGGGCAACTTCAGAGACTTGTACCACATCCTGGAGAACCACAAGTTCACCAAGGACTCGCACGCCAAGCTGCAGGCCATGTGGCTGGAGGCCCACTACCAGGAGGCCGAGAAGCTCCGCGGGAGGCCTCTGGGCCCCGTGGATAAGTACCGGGTCCGCAAGAAGTACCCGCTGCCCAGGACCATCTGGGACGGGGAGCAGAAGACCCACTGCTTCAAGGAGAGGACGCGGAACCTGCTGAGAGAGTGGTACCTCTCCAGGACCCTTACCCCAACCCCACCAAGAAGCGGGAGCTGGCCCAGGCCACGGGGCTCACCCCCCCCCAGGTGGGCAACTGGTTCAAGAACCGGCGACAGAGGGACAGGGCTGCCGCCGCCAAGAACAGGTAAGAAAAAAAATGATGTGTGTAATGATCATTTTCAGTAGCCGTGTTTTCATCATCGTCATCATCATCATCATCATCATCACCATCATCATCATCATCGTCATCTTCATCATCATCGTCATCATCGTCACGGTCATGACCAGTGAGTGAGTGCTTCTAACCTGTCAAATCTGCCTTCTTACCTCCTTGATGACGATATTGAAGTTGATAATAATGACAAGGCGGCGGGCTGGGGAATGGTTGTAATACTAATGGCAAGTGATGATCATCATCATCATCATTCAGAAAAGAAGTTTTGTCTTGTAGTTTGTTTGTCTCTTTCGCTCGGCGGAATAGTAATTTTTCTTTTAGGGAGTTTCCATTTTCAGTCAGGGATCTCCCCCTCCCCCACCTCCCCTCCCCATTTCTCTCTCTCTCTCTCTCTCTCTCTCTCTCTCTCTCTCTCTCTAAAAATGTAAAAATAAATAAATAAAAAAACTAAAGAAAAGAAAAAAGAAACAAAGAAGAAGAATAAGGAAAAAGAAAACCGACAAAACAAAAGAAAAATAACCGTGCCTAAAATAAGGTCAGAACTGCAAACATCGTTTACGCCCAAGGTTTATTTAAAATACGTTTTAAACATTATTTTTCATCGGCACAACAATTCAGATTATCATATCTGTTCGTGTGAGTGTTGTCACACGCAACCAGCATATTGTTTCATGCATTGCATTTTCATACCCAGGTTTGAAAATAATTTACGCGAGTTCGATGGAAAAGAAAATGCATATCACAACACATTTCAAAACTCCGTAATTAAAGTTGAAATAATTGACTCGCGTAGTAATATTTAAAGGCGTAAATGATATCGGTGTATTTAAACAAGGGGAAAAAACCTAGAACAAGCTTCAACTGAATGTATGGATTTTGTTTATCATGAACGTAAATAGTACGGTTTGTAAATACACTTGTCTCTCTACATTGTGTTCGTGCGTGAACTCTCCCCCCATAAAATATTTCCATATCCTCGTCATTGTTGTCTCTGTAATCATTCATAACTTCAGAATAACACGTTCAGTTATGATAACAATGTCATGCTGCTATTAGTGTTGATGAGTTAACCCAAATCAATTTTAAAAAGAAACATACAAACAAAACAAAACGAAGAGAAGATACGCCCGAGGGTGCGGGTGGGAGCCAGAACAAGTACTGTCCTCAACTGCCAAACAAACCAGCTGGGGGTTGGTTTGGTCGGCGGTTGAACAGCTTTAGAATAACGCTGTTATTGTTCCCATTTCCATTATGATCACAATGTCATGCTGCGTTTAGTGTTGATAAGTGAACCCAAATCAATTTTTTTTTAACCCAAACAAAAAAGAAAACGGAATTAATGATAGCGTTTGTCATGAGGTATAGGCCAACTATTCATAGGACATCGAAAACAAAGAAAAGTGTTATTAAATACATGTCCTTTGTATTAGTTTGTTACGTCAGTGCCTTTATTTCAAAATGAAAGCCACTGTTCATTTTTTGCTGTTATTTCCATCTACTAACCCTGTCCATTTAGTTAATTTAAAACGTCATCAATGAGAAGAAAAGAAAACAAAAAAAGCTTCTTACAGTTCTAACATTTCCAGTTCAGATCAACGGATTGTTTTCTTAACATCACAAAAATTCAAAACGTGTGCAAAACTTTTTTCTTTCTTCATAATTCAATGCTTTTGAACAAGCTCGTTTGTCGTTGCTGTTGTTCAAAATACATCGTAATAATGTCGAATCGGTTTTTAACCGTGTGACAAAAGAGCATTTCGTAGGTAAAGCACATAAACAAGCACACAAAACAGACAAAACAACACAACAACAACAATAAAAACAAACAAAAACAAACAAACATAAACTCTGCTCAGTCGGTTCGACGTTTTTGCAGCTTTTTTGGTATTAACGGGATAATATGCACGTATCATTGGACTAACTTTTCGTTGACTTTCATCCTTCCGTCGCCTGATACAGTAAAAACTGTATCACAAGGATAATTTATTTGTTTATTTTGTTATCTGTCTATCCGAGGCAGTTTGCATGCATCGGCAGAACTGATGCTAAAGGGATCATTTTACACATAGTAGAGGATTAAAGGAGAAGATGGAATTAAGAGAGTTTAAAAACATTTTTATTGAAAAATAATAGATTAAAAAAAAAGATAACCGTATGGTTTTGTGTAATTCTCGAATGCACACTGTATACACAATTCACCATGCGTACGGTAGACATGCACCGTGAGCGAGAGAGAGAGAGAGAGAGAGAGAGAGAGAGAGAGAGAGAGAGAGATTGGGAGGGGGGGAGAGGGAGAGAGGTGAGGAAGGAGGTAGTGGTGTAGGTGGGGGTGCGGGGGAAAGAGGAATTCTGGTTATCGGAATCTGTTTCATGTTTATCAATTGTATTGAGGATCAGAAAAAAAAAAATAACAAGTACATTTTGTCTCGTGCCGGATTAGCGCTGGAATTCATTGTTCAGTGGAAACAAATCGCATGCTCATACGCGCTATTGGTGTTTTAGCCTACCATTTTCTTTTTTTTTTTTTTCTCCTTAAATCACCGTTGTTGTCCCATGTAATAGCAGGCATTAGTGCCAATAATTAAGCAATAAAACGCCGGGTTAGTAGGATGCATAATTGTTTGTGTAAAGCTGAAAATTACTACTGCTGCTGCTGCTGCTACTACTACTACTACTACTACTACTAAAGGAGTGAGGTGGAGGGGGTGTTTGGAGGGTGGTGGTGGCGGGGCACTTTTCGAAACTTTTTGTCGCGGTACATTTGTCATGAAATAAAACAAAAATGTTTGAATATCAAAACTGATGTTTTCAAGACTTCGAAAAAAACAACGAAAAAGAAATTAAAAAAAACATGATGTGACTTTGGGTGTGGTCAATACATCGAAGCAATTTTTGGAACATGCGAAACGAAAACAAACAAATAAATAAACAGTGGCGTCAAACACACAAAGATATTTCAGCGGAATTAGGGGGCGTTTGCAGCGAAAACGCCACCGGTACAACAAAATAAAAATATTATCATTACTATTATTATTATTATCATTACTGATAATAACACTTGTTATTATTGTTATTACTATCGGTACTATTATAATTGTTATGATTATTGTTACCACCACTACTATCATTATCAGATTTTTAAAAATTTATTATTCTTGTTCTTATTGTTCTTGTTATTATTATTATTATCATTATTATTGTTGTTGTTGCTCTTGAGATGCCATCCGTAGCGGCTTGATAATTTTCATAGAGATAACGCCTTAGTTTCATACTGACGGCTCAACTAAATTCAACGATGAAAAGTAAACAAGTCAAAGTTTAATTTCCCCCCACCCACGTTTTTTTTTTTTTTTTTTTTTTTAGGATTTTCTGAAAGTGCAGCATGACGCAGTCCTGTGCCATCCAAACACGAAAAGTAATTTCTCGTCAAGACCACCTTTCCACACTTTTCCCCGCTCCCCCTCCCCCCTCATCCACACCCTTCCTGCATTTTACTTCAGTTCAATCGATGACCATTTAGTTTGCCTCTATTGCCTCATTTTCCCCTCCAAACAGGATAGTCGTCAGCATTAAATCGCAGCGGGCGGACCATGCTTTTGGTTAGCCTTTCGTTTTGTGTTAGTTTTTGATTTATTTTATTCTTTTTGTTGTTTGCTTGTGTTTTTGTTTTGCTTCCTTTTGACATTTCACTGAGAGAGAGAGAGAGAGAGAGAGAGAGAGAGAGAGAGAGAGAGAGAGAGAGTGAGTAAGTTGGTGTTTTTGTCTTTTTTAGATTTGATTAAAAAAAAAAATAGTGTACAAGTCTGATAGCCCAAAAAATGATTAGAGGCCAGTGAAATGCAACGAAGAACAGGGTGACAGAAAAAAAAAAAAATGGATATGCTTCCGCACCTACTTCATCCGCTGGTTCTTTTCCACGTTTTCGTTTTTTTCTCCTTTCTTAACCCGCAGTTTTCTTTCATTCTTTCTGTTTTTTTTTTGTTTTGTTTTGTTTTTTTCATTTTAAGTGAATATCATGCCGGTGTGCGCATTTATACCTTGCCGCTCAATGGGGCAGAACCAGTTCTCGACAGAAGAGAAGATAACAGAACAAAAGAGTATAAACCTGAAGGCAGACAACCTATGACAGATTAAACAGAAAAAACAAAAACAAACAAAAACAAAAAAAAAACCAGCAAACAAACCACGATCGATAACTCTTTTCTTAAGGATTATAGTAAGATAGAAAGAAAAAAAAAAACCTCAAGAGAGTGCTTGACAGAAGAAGGGTTTACAGGAGAAGAATCACCCGTCAGACAAGTATTTTGGCCGTGAACGCCACACACTCTGATGAAGAGGCCAGATCCGCATTCAGGTCAGGAGTGGTAGATGCCTTTCTGCTGCCAGAATTTCTTTTTCTTTTTTTTTCTTTTTTTTTTTTTTTTTTTTTTTTTCCTTTCCTGGCGCTGCCGGTGTTCGAACCCACGTAAGGTGGGCATCTTGTACCGTTTTTTCTCCATTAAAAATTTTTATCTGCATAGAGAAATTGAATCTATAAGAATTCACATTCTTTCCCCCCATGACCATATTCACTGGAACTCCAGGCAACTGTCTGTGCGATGGGCTTTAGGGTTCTGCAGGCCCTCTTCGTATTGCGTCTGTTAAGAATGGTACAGGGGAAACCACGGTCTTTCAAACATCATGTTCATTCACACTGAACACTTGATACTTTTAATGGTGTCGGTCATATCGACAAAATGTCATTCTTAGTACCTGTATACAAACTGACAGCTTGCTCTGATGCTGTCCTTCTCCGAAGGCTGTTGCACTGGAAGGATTGAATTCTATCCTTTGAACTTAAAGTGATGCCTACCGAACGTGGCGAATTACAAGTTGTCCGTCCTCGTTACTATGTATCATACCTGGGGCTGTGCCAACATACTGAAAGCGTGGGGACGCTTGTTCTGCTTCCGTACGCACGTACGTCTGTGTGCGTGCATTCATGCTAGTGGATGTTCTGTTTGCATTTATTACTATGGAGATTTGTTTGTTCGTTTTCATATTTGTTAAACATTTTTTTTTTCATTATTGTTTAGAGTGTTGGAATTTACATGATGTATGGCATGAACACTTTGCAACAGATTCCGTGAAAGTGTATCTTAGAAGTTCCACCGGACGGTGATTTAAAACAAAAATTCTGTCGGATACATTTTTCATTTGTTATATAACATTTGTGACGAATGGCCCAATTTTAAGACTTAAAAAAAAAATGTTGGAAATAAACAGGCTACTTGTTGTCATAAAAAAAAATAGAATCGATTTTTTAATTTGATGTGACAGTCCTAACATTGCGCCTCCCCTTCTTCCTCCCCCACGCCACCCCCCCCCCCCACCCCACCTCCACATTGATATTACTGACTACGGCTTTAGTCATTCTGTAATTAGATGACAACACAAGAGAGAGAGAGAGAGAGAGAGAGAGAGAGAGAGAGAGAGAGGGGGGGGGGCAAACAAAACCCGAGAGAGAGAGAGGGGGGGGGAAGAGTATAATTGTAAAACACACACACACACACACACACACACACACACACACACTCCCTAAAACCAAGTAGCAGCGGACCAGCTTTTTTTTTTTTTTTTTTTTTTTTTCTTTTTCTTTTTTTTTTTTTTTTTTTTTTTTTTTTTTTTTTTTTTTTTTTTTTTTTTTTTTTTTTTTTTTTCTTTTTTTTTTTT
>JADBJO010002462.1:270000-275000 GCA_016801955.1 Conus betulinus
TGAGTGCATATGCGACAGACTTTTATCGAACATTAACCCGTAGTTCTATGCGTGCGTTTGGAAGCGTGCACGCGCTATGTGCTCACGTCCCACGCCACGTACATTTGCGCTCGCGCATGTGCACGCGCATGCGCGCGTGCGCACGCGGGCTCTTGTTTCGCCGTCCGGTAAAACGTCTCTCGTCTCCATTAACCCATTAAGGTCGCCGATATCTGTCAGGGGCGACACCTATTCAGGGCGTAAGACGACAAGCACACTCTCCACGAGTTGACAGTTGTGGTAACAGGCCGCGGGGAGCAGGACAAGGGGCGCGCTGAGCCTCTGAACATTGACACAGCCGGATGCAGAAAGAAGTGGTGTAGTCTCTCTCAGCTGCCACTCCTCTCTCTCCCCCCCCCCCCCCCCCTCTCTCTCTCTCTCTCTCTCTCGTTTCGGCTAGTCACAGCACGGGATGGGAGGAGAAAGAAAACAAGATGACGGAAGTGGGGCGCGAGAGAGGACTCGTTGTGTGGAGTTATCTGGAGCCGTACTGTGTGAAAGAAAAGCGCATTTTCCCCTCGTCTGTCTGTCTGTTCTCCTATTTTGGCATGAGGAGAAAAGAATGCTGTCTTTGAAATCAACTACATGAAAAATATCTGTGAAATATCTGTGCCTTAATGACAGTAGCAGAAACAAAGGTATAGTAGCAGCAGCAGCAAGAATCGGCGGAAGAAACTGTAACTCGGAAACATACACGCACGCACATAGACAAACATACACGTACACAGACACGGATGTGTGCGTGCGCGCACGCACGCACACATGGGCGTGCGCGCACGCATCATACACACATACACACACACAACGACACACACGCGCGCGCGCGCGCGCATCATGCACACAAAAACACACACACACACACAGTTTTGACCTTTGAAAGAACCGACAAATCCTGTTTGTTCACAAGTCCTTTCAATCAATAAAATGATAAGGATAATAATACTTGTGTTGAATTCAATCGGTCCTGAAGCTTAAAATTTCCCGAACATATTCGTTTAAAAAAAGCAAACATTAAAACTTTTGAAACAGGTTTATGCAAATCATTTACCTATATACATATGGAACAATTAAGTAAATTAATACAGATCAACAGTTCTGTCAAATGTATTTCAACTCTCTGCCCGCTAGTTTTAGGATTATTTATTTGTTTATTGATTTTTCTCTTAATATGTGAACATTTGTGCTGACAATATTAAGACAGATTTGCTATGTTTGGGTGAGAAAAGGAGAGAGAGAACGAGAATGAAAAATTACATAAACATCTGAATGCGTTGTCTTGTGCCTTTGGATTTTGTAGTGAATTGTAATACAGCTAATTATGACTTGGCAAAGATTGAAATTGAGAGGAAAAAAAATTGAAGATGAAGTAAAATGGGAAAATGTATATCATAAATATGAAAACCCTTCACTAGCTGCATGAGGAAACTATCGCAATCCCTCTCGAAGGCAGATCAACCCTCTATCGAAGCAATCCCTCTCGAAGGCAGATCTATTTGTATCGCCTGCTCCGAGGCCTTTCGTCCGCTGGATCGGACTCATCAGGGAGAGACACGGCTGATTGTGTCTGTGCTCTTGGCGTCAGATAGAGACACACCACAGTCCATAATTCTGTGGTGTTCCGACCGCCAAGGGTTCGAAAAAGAATCCAACAGCACCCCTAAAGCAGCCAGCGAAAGGTAGTAGAATTAAACAAAACGAAAGTGTGGAGAGGAAAAAAGTTGTTGAAAACTAAAAAACATACGCAAACAGTGGGGGGAGAGAGAGAGAGAGAAGGGGGGGGGGGGGAAATATAAAATGATATACCGTTGGTCACAATTTTTCTTCCGTAGCACACATACACACATACATAAACACCGCGCGCTACTACAGAGAGAGAGAGAGAGAGGAGAGAGAGAGAGAGAGAGAGAGAGAGAGAGAGAGAGAGAGAGAGAATATAAAATGATATACCGTTGGTCACAGTTATATAAATTTTTTTTTTTTTTTTTTTTCCGTAGTTGGGAGAAAGGACAGGGATGGGGGTATGGGTTGTTATAAACAGTGGGACAGAGAGAGAGAGAGAGAGAGAGAGAGAGAGAGAGAGAGAGAGAGAGCGCTTGCTTATAATCTGATTTTTTGCACTCAGACGTGAAGAAGAAGCAGTTGAAAGTGCCCCTTAATATGGCAGCGTACACACATGCCTACTACCGCACGGGAGTGTATTTGTGCAGGAACGAAAGCAAAAGCAAACAGCTCCCTCTCAAGATCGGCCCCATATTGCTTGTCATACCATAACACGGTAGCTAAGGGGGAGAACTCCCAGTCACAACGTTTGAAACCCAACTTGACTACTTACTACTACTACCGCAAACCCGCGTGCAGTCGTGTTTGTTGTTTCATACAACTCGACCGGAGTTGCGGGGGCTCCTCAGTTTCCACTACGCGGGCTGCCGCAAGCGTGGTGCTTACGCGTGTACAAGTCTTGTCACCGATAGTGGGTTTGTTAACCTTGGGTGCAAATTTGGGGCGAACAGCCGATAAAAATTGAACGACAGTAAACGCTGCTGCGAGGCGGCGAAAGGAAGGTTAAGTGGGAAGTGGGACCACTGGCGGGTTAATTGACAGGCAAGGGAGCATACCGATTTTCTTTCTTCTGCCCACCAATCAAAGACGTTTCTATTTATAGAAGAGAGGATGTGGAGGGGGGAAGGGGGGGAGGGGGTGATGAAAGTGGTGGACAATTAGAGAAAAGTGCTTTTTTCTGACCTCTTAGTTTCTTGTTTGTATAAAAGCTGAAGTGAATTTCGAATGTAAAGAATTTTTTCTGACCTGATAGTTTTTGTGTTTGTGTTGAAGATAGAGTAAATTTTAAACGTAAAAAATCTCAGTCAGAGACTAGGTCATTTCTGCCTTTGTTTGTGTGTGTGTGTTTGTTTGTTTGTTGTTTTTTTTTCCAGCGGTCTTGCGTTACAGCGAAAATGTGTCGGATGTGTTTGGCGGTACAATCGTGATGTTTTGCAATAAACTCCCTCTGATTCCTGGGATACCAGAATTCATGTTTGTGCTGTTCCAAACTCGGGTAAAGAAAATGGCGATTACTTTCTGTTTACATATGCTCCCCCCCCCCCCCCCCCCCCCCCCCCCCCCCCCCCCCCCCCCCCCCCCCTTCCTCCAAATTATACCTTAACCGATCGAAACCCGAAAATGGCACATTCACTCCAAGACTCGATATTATCCTCTAATTGTGATTGTAGTGCGCGTCTGTACGGCGATTCTTTCTTTTTTTCTTCTCTCTCTCCTTCCTTGTCTAATGAGTTCAAAGAAGAAGAAAAATAAGGATAGCGGGCTTTTTTACTTTTTTTTTTTTTTTTTTTTTTTTTTTTTTTTTTTGTAAAGAGACCCTCCTTTATCCATAACATGAACTGCATGATGAAGCATTATCCCTTTCCTTTCATTATGCTGTGGTTCGCTCTAGGACTGACGATGTGTATGTGCTGGTCACAGGAACATCACTAACAAGCATGCTGCATGTTGGACAGCTTATGGACACAGGTGTTAGTGGTCCTAAATTCATGTATTTATTTACTATTCATTTTTTTTCATTGAGGAGTGTAGTTCATGTTGTAGGACAGCTAGTCTGCGACCAGTTTAATGATGCATTGCTTACATCATAAAGAGAAGTCGACTGCAAGCTTAACAGAAGGAAACTTTTTTAAATTAAAAACAAAATTCTTTGTTTTATATTTTTCTGTTTTCATTCATTATTTGATCGTTACATTTAGATTGTGTTATTCTTTAGTTTGATTCAATTTTTTTTTTTATTCATCATTGATTTGATCATTAAGTTGCTGTTTTCTTTCCTGCTTGAATGAATAATCATTTCCGAGGTGCAGCACAGGGGCATAGGAAAATTTTGGCTTTAATTTAAATATTTGGGGGTTGGAGGATGAGGATGGGAATGGCAGAAGGTAGTCTTCCCTCCGCTTCCGACATGTAGATTTCATGGGGGGGGGGGTGGGGGTGATGCGGGGGAAGGGGGGGGGGGGGGGGGGGGGGGCGAGGTCCATATTCATCCGCTGCTCCCTTCGTTTCCATCTTCACCGTAGCGATGATATACTGCTTGCGTTAGAAAAGGGGAGCTGACGGCATCGGATCTCTTTCGGCTGTGTGAAAGTAAAGGAGGACTCTGTTTCACAAAACTTCACATTGGCTCCATTGTAACAAACTAGAAGGGGAACCGCGGAGAGCGCAGAACTCTGCCAACCCTGGAACGGATCAGGGATCCGTCCTTTGATTCGGATTGCTGCACGGTTTGGTTTCGAAAATTTGTTAAGGTCTGCCATCGGCCATGTCCCCCCCCCCCCCCCCCCCCCCCCCCCCCCCCCCCCCCCCCCCCCCCACACACACACACACACATGCACACACACCAAATTTTGTTAAGATTGGTTCAGTCGTTTTGCGTGATCTCAGGGAACAGATCCTGAGTCTGTCATCTGATGTGGATCCGCGCCATAGATCCGCGCCATAGTTCCGCGCCATAGATCCGCGCCATAGACCCGCGCCAAAGATCCGCGCCAGAACTTTCATCCTTTGGCCATATATATATATATATATATATATATATATATATATATATATATATCTTTCCTGACGATCAGTTGAATGGTTTGGGGATAAATTTGCTCTCAGGTAGAGACGCCAAAGGACGGGTTTAAAACCGATACCCTACGGGTTGCCCTCCATCACGTTTCGTCCAATCTCGTTTTGCCTCTTTACGTTTCAGCCAGTCACGTTTCACCTAATTTCATCTTTATTCCCACACATCCATCCACATTTTACACACAATTAGGAATACTGAAGTTGAATGAAATGTTTGGTATCACCCCCCCCCCCCCTCCCACACACACACACACACACACACACACACACACACACACCACACACACCACCACCACCGCCACCACACCACCACACACCATTACCCA
>JADBJO010002462.1:280000-285000 GCA_016801955.1 Conus betulinus
TGTGGTATGAATGGGAGAGATATTAGGTCTTTTCCTGGTTTTTCTGGAAAACATATTTCCTGGAAAACAAATCTACAAAGAAATGCTTTGATTAAAACGGATGAGATTTTCTTAAAAAATGTAAATACAAATGCGTTGGTTAATTATTGATAAACTATGGTTGTCTTTCTTTAAAACACACACACGCACGCTCACCCACGCAGCACACACACACACACACACACACACACACACACACACACACACCACACACACACACACACACACGGGAGAGAGAGAGAGAGAGAGAGAGAGAGAGAGAGAGAGAGAGAGAGAGAGAGAGAGAGAGAAAGAGAGAGCTCTTTCATCTTCTCTCGCTCACCTTCTCTAAACACCTCTCTCACTCATTCATTCGCTCACACACACACACGCACACACACGCACACACACGCTCTTACTTCCCTACCTACCCATCCCTCTAAATATTTCTATTGTTCGGCAACCGTCTATCTTCTTCACTCTCCGCCATGTTCCCACATTCGATGTCTTTTCATTATTTTGGTTTGGCTAGAAGACATGGACTTAGAATAAGACTTTTTTCCTTCTTTCCTTTTTTTTTTTATTCTTCCTTTTATTGTTTTTTTTTCTTTCCTTTCATTTTTTAATAACCCCTTACGGGTATCAGGACAAGTATGTACACTACTCAGGTGTGTGAAAAGCATTTTGTTTTATTTAAGAAGAAGAAAGGAAGTGGGGAACATGGAAAACCTGAAGCGCATTCGATGCAATGATAGCCCGGCGCCTTTTGCTTAAAAAAAAAAAAAAAAAAAAAAAAAAAAAAGTGGAGTAGGTCGGTACACCGACTCGCACACAAGTCGTGCGCATGCTTAATCTTGCTGGCTGGCTCTTGAGGCACAGATCGGTAACGCGGCGTGGCTTGTCGTTTTGATACCCGGGGGTGGGCAATCTATGGGTGTCAGGGCGAAAAGTGTGGAGTACCGAGCACCGTTCCAGCAACTTACAGAGCAGCTAGGTGTTGCAATGACTGCAAGAATGGGGAATAATAAATGCTTCTCAAATGAACCTTCAGCAAGCTTATAGTCTCCAAAGAGGGAGACCATCTCCAATGGGAGAAAGCTCACTAACATATAACTCCTGGTCAGATACCGGTATTTCGAAACCTGATTGTTTCTCCTCAGTGACCGCGGAAAGTGGTAATTTGACTCCTCTGCCTTTCGGTTTTAAGAAGAATGCTAGAAAAACCAGTCACTGAGGAGAAACAATCAGGTTTCGAAATACCGGTATCTGACCAGGAGTTTATATGTTAGTGAGCTTTCTCCCCATTGGAGATGGGTCTCCCTCTTTGGAGACTATAAGCTTGCTGAAGGTTCATTTTGAGAAGCATTTATTTATTCCCCATTCACCCACTCAAGCACATATAGGCAGAATCATCTACCACTGCAGATATGAAGGCTTACCACCCCCCTATTTCTACATCTGAGACATAAGAGCAAGCTTTGTTTATAATTCAATATTTCTTGCAGTCATTGCAACACCTAGCTGCTCTGTAAGTTGCTGGAACGGTGCTCGGTACTTATCCTTGGAATTTATTGTTTCATTGTAATTTAGTCCCCTTGCGGATTCATTCCAGAACTGGCCCTCAGCACTTGTGTCTTAAGAGGTTATCTTTTTTTTTATATTTTTCTACTTTTCACAAGAAAATGTAGCTTGTTTTTGCTCTTTCATGATTTTTCTTTTGCTTCTTAGGTGGCACCTTTAGTTAGTTTTTTTGAAAACTCAACAAACATACTATGGTATTGCACACCAGCCTTTTTCTGGTATAGCATTCTTCTTAAAACCGAAAGGCAGAGGAGTCAAATTACCACTTTCCGCGGTCACTGAGGAGAGACCAGGAGTTATATGTTAGTGAGCTTTCTCCCCATTGGAGATGGTCTCCCTCTTTGGAGACTATAAGCTTGCTGAAGGTTCATTTTGAGAGCATTTATTTATTCCCCATTCACCCACTCAAGCACATACTGTCAGTTAGGCAGAATCATCTACCACTACAGATATGAAGGCTTATCACCCCCCTATTTCTATAATGTGTGTGAAACTGCCAACACGTTTCCGATTCCTGTGACTATTATCGCATCCGTTACTACTACTACCATGGCTGCTGTTGCTTCTGCCACTGTTGTTACTGATACATCTTAGCTGTTAAGCCACCGCAGAGGCCGCTACTAACCCACTGTCACCTCATTATGCCTACCACGCACACAACCACCACCGATTCGTTAGTGCTAGCAGCGACAGAAACGTATATGATAAACATCGGACCCTATCCTCATCCTGTCTGCAGTTCTGTGTGACATTCATGTCCTCAACTGCTACCATAATCATGTTCGGCTAAAAAACAACAACAACAACAAACAAACAAACAAACAAAACAGCCAAAAACAAAAAAACAAAAAAAAAGTCAAACGTGTCCATCATCAGTAAACAGTTTGAGCTGTAACGACCTGTACACTCCCCAGACGCCGTGAAAAGGCATAGCCGTCGCCGGAGACAATACCACCATCTGGACCGACAGTTAAACAACCACCGATACTGCGATAACTCGGCCAGTCTGTCTACCCAGATCTCTGATTCCCCATGTCAGACGATATGACGCAACGGTGCCATGATGATAATTATAATCATCCCGCCTGCCCCCGACTGAACACGCGGCAAAGGTGGACGATTTGCTCACCGAGAATGGACTGGGACGTGGTGTTAATCTGAGGGCTTGATACCAACAGCAGGCGTGCAAACAGGACTTTGTAAACCTTGGCCCAGAGACCGGGGTGATAAATCAACAGCAAGGTGTTGCTCGCCTGGCCACCGTAACGCTTTTCTCCCCCGACGTTCGATAAACTCGCAGATAACGTCTGACCATGATCCAAGCCGTGTGTTGTTCAGGCCCTTGATTGGCGTATCACCGTGAAGATTGACGTAGTTTGGACGGGGCGAATGGGCGAGGAGGGTCTTTTGGATCGTTGTAAAGCACGTTCGTGGAATTGAAGGCTTCCACTCGGCGATTATGGCAGAACTAGGTGTTAAGTGGACAGGAACATGAGATGGAGAACGGGTCGATGTGAATGGTGAAAGCGTAAAGAACCTTTAGCTGGCTTCATGGAAGCGACCACCTGTCGGGTCAAAAACGAATGTGACCGCACCATTGTCGGGAATGGTGTGGTAAAGTTCAGCGCGACGACCATGGGCAGGGTACAGAGACATTGGCCAATGAGTTACGATCATTTCGATCTGTCCACAGCCTTTGACGCGGGGGCATTGCGGGCGGATGTCTCGAGGAATTTCAAACAGACGTGAAGTAGGCTGTCTTTGAGATTAAACGGCGATCGGGATCTCAGCGAATCTCTCTGCCTCGGCCAGATGGTGAGGCTTTAATCTTTGGGCGCCCCGACACTCGTGGGAAAGGGCAACAGGGCCCCCGACCCCGCGGCAGGAAATGGTGTAAGGCAGGGTTAACTCCTCATCTCGGCCACGGAGTCGCAACATGAAGACCACTCGCGGGGTGTGCTTAATTAAGTCATTATCACCATCAAAGCCTCTTTCGCGCTTCTTCAGGCGAGGTGGCCGTAGAGATGACTACATCATACATAAGCCCCCCCCCCCCCCCTCCCCCCCTCCCCCCCCACCCCCCCTCATTCACGCGGCCTGAAGCGCCAAGAGGAAAATCAGCAGGAGATGCTCCGGCCATCTGGGAACCATTGTGAAGTATAAACCAGAACATCCTCCCGGCAGTGTTTGGTTCCATTCATTCACACCGTGTGACAGGTCTGGCATGTAACTGGGCTGTTATTTCTTACCTCGTCAGAATATCACAACGACAAATATTTGACACGCTTACCGATAAGTGTAGTCTTACCCACCCCCTCATTCCTCCTACCCCGCCCCCACCCCACCCCTGCCATCCTCTCTGTCTCCACTTCCCTCGAGTCCACTTGTGATGAAATATTTCCCACCTCGATATAAACAACAGTAACAAAAGCATCAGCCTTAACTATACCACGCTACCGCACAGGAAAGTAAGAACGGCGAACTCAGATGAAAAGAAAGCTGAGAGTTGCTGTAAAGAAGTGCCAGATAAACCAACAATATACACAAAACGATTGCAATCCAGGCTTCAGGATAAGCCCGTAAGCAAGCAAGCACACACACACACACACACACACACACACACACACACACACGGCGACCGGTATTGTACCCTAGCTAACCTACTGTTTACCGGCTGCGGGAGGAGGGTGAGGGGGGTCTGACCAATCAATCAAAGTGTCACATAAAGTGACAACCTGGAAACAAAACGAACGAGACCAGCTTAGTGTGAGGTCAAAGCAAGGGAGACAAACGCACGAAACCTGAGCTTTGGGTTGGAACAGTCCATGCACCCAGGACTAGAGTAGAAGTTTAAACGAAGACTCATGGAGAAGAAGAAGACGACGGGAGAAGCAAGCACTCTATAGAGGATAGATGGCTGTCCACACACACACACACACACACACACACCAATGCGTTCTTTTTAACGGCCCAGTCTATCAGGAGCGAGAGGACGAGCCCGATCCTTATTCAGCTCATTGTCGTCAAACTCACCCTCTTCAAACGCCACCCCCCCCCCCCCCCCCCACCACCTTCCCCCCCTCCCCCCCACCCCCCGCCCTCCCCGCTCCAGTCTTTGGCAGGCAGAGTAGAGGAGGAGGCTATATACTAAAGGGAGGAGAAAACAGCGAGTGGCGCGACAAGACGGGAGGGGAGGGGAGGAGGGGGAGGGGCGGTGATAAGATTGAGCAAGAGAAGGGCTTTGTGTCCCGTGTTTACCTTCCACACCTGTGGGACTCTCTCTCTCCCCCCCCCCCCCCCCCCCCCTCTCTTCCTCCTTCTCCTCTTCCTCGTCCTCCTCCTCCTCCTCGTCTTCCTACTTCCCACGCGCCTCTTTGCCCCTTTCCCCCCTCTTCCCGCCA
>JADBJO010002462.1:287500-297500 GCA_016801955.1 Conus betulinus
AACGGCCTATTATCACGAGCCTTAATCAGCTTAAGGACGAGCAGGGTAAGCTGAAGGGGGGAGGGGGGAGGGGTGGAGGGGATCAAGGAAGACGATCACTGCATTGACAAGGTAAGATATAAGTTTGTGTGGAATCGATGTGTGGGACCTTTGGACTCGGTTCTGCAAATATGCCAGACTTTGGATCATCCGAACTACCAACACTGACTTAGATACAGCACTATGTTCACATCCCTAATCATGTCATTCTTGGGGTGCTTGTTCACATCCCTAATCATGCCATTCTTGGGGTGACATGATAAGACGGTTTTTTTTTTCATCTTCTTAACCGAATCATACAGATCGCTTATGACAACAAGTAAAGCGAATTGTCGTCTTGTAGTGTTAACAGAAGAGGACATGGTGTTCCATCCACATGTCCTGTGCAAGCGATTTGTTTTCAGAAGAGTTTTAGTTGTTGGTAAATGATGAGGTTTACATTCTATTAAGCCGAGGCTGTTCATGAGGGTCAGTTGTTCGTCGACCGTGCGGACAAAATCTGTTCCTTCTCTTGAAAGTGGCCATTTGAAATTTCGTTGAAAGCTCCAAAATCACATGTGTCATAGTTTCCGTTACTTTTTTTACTTTGATTGGGGCTAGAGTTCATTCGTGTAAAACCAACACCAAGTTGCGGTAGTAATAGCATCTCGGCCATTTCGTGGATGATGGTCACTTGAGTGAGACTGGCCACAAACCTCGGCATTGGTAGGGATGGTCCTCACGAGACACCCAGAGAGGTACCATCTGTAATCAGAGGTACCGTTCTTTCTCACCACCATGGGGAAAAAAAAAAAACCACAGTGACAGCCGCCCCCCCCCCCCCCCCCCCCCCCCCCCCCCATCCCCGTTTTTTTTTTTCCACGTTTAGAGTCTTGAAGTTGGCTCTACAGTCATGACAAAGAAGTGAATAAGACTGCAAGTTTAGACAGATTTTTGTTTTTTTACAAAAAAAAGAAGAGAAAAGAAAGACATGACTTCAAGCTGCTTTTTATCATCACATGACTTCACACCATTTGCATTTTATCGTCATCATCATCATCATCACTACTTATTATCATTGTTACTACTACTGCTACTACTACCACCACCACTACTACCACTACTACTACTACTTATTATTATTATCATTATTTATCATAACTAAACTAATTTTGCTTCGCTCAATTTCTTCTACCCTTCCTTGAAACTGCGTTGCTCAGGACCTGTGGAAAGTAATTTTACATTGCGTACATGTTCTGAGAAATTTGCAAAGTTTTTTTTTTTTGCTTTTGTTTTGTTTTTCCTCACAAAAATAATCGTGGGTGCATTCGGATAATGTAAATCTTTTTAAGTAAAGAGAAGGTCAATGGGCACTTTACTTTCATACTTGGGAACAGTTTTGAATTGTAGCATGGCGTGTGCTTTGCCTGTATACATCTCTCCTTGTGAGAGTACCTGGCCTCACTAGGTTTTATTGTATCTTTGCTAAATTTGGGCGAGGTATCTGTGAATACAAATATGAAACATGCAGCGAAATAGTTTTTTGTTTTCACTGGTGCTATGTTATCAAAATTAGTTCCAGGTGTATACGTGAGTTCATTGGTTTCTATTGTGTGTCTAGTACGTTTCGAGAGGTATGTGTATAAACACGAGTCTGAAGCCTACAGCTAAATATTTTTTTTTTCTCCTCTGTTGTTTGTGTTATCAAAATTATTCCTATATGTACTCGTGGCTTCACCGGTTTTTATTGCTTTTATTGTATCCTTAGTAAACTTTGAGAAGCGTGTATCAGTACGAACATGAAACTGCAGCTAAATAGTGGGGTTTTTTTTTTTTTTCACTGTTTCTGTGTGTAATATAGGTTAATCCTGAATTTGTATGCTTTGACTGTATGATTCGTAGAATCTTTAGTACTTATAAGATGACTCACAGCTGCACCACACACACACACACACACACACACACACACACACACCTTCTGTGTATTCATTAGGTGAAATAAACAATCATGGAGGATGCCGGAGTCTTTTAGTACAGACTGTATTCCTTGCCTCATTGCCTGTACTACTCTCCCAGGGGGGTCATTCTGTTACAGGGTGGGAGTTAATCTCATATATGTACAATGACTCCCCCCTTGAATTTGTTGAGACTTTAAAAAAAAAAAAAAAAAAAAAAAAAGAATATTTTGAAGTTTTACTGAGTGGAGTTATTTTGGCACAGGGTGGGAGTCATTCTAGTTTACTCCCGGGGAGTTAAAATTTACATATGAACAAGTTAACTCCCTGGGAGTTAAACCATTCGGGGAGTTAAAACTTTTCGTTACACCCGGAACAGGAAAGTTGGGCGAGTCAAGTAGGTTTTAGCCCGTCCAACCAACCAACCACGGGAGGCCACTCTAAGGGCTTTCGCAGCTCTTGATAGTTGTCGGTCCTGTACAACAGGATACAGGTGTCATATCAACTGGGTCTGGTCATTTAGTGCGGAACAGTATGTCAGGAATACAATGTTCATATAACATTTTATCATAGAAAAAAAAAGTTCCATTTCTTACGTTGTTTAAGTACAGACAACGCACAATGAACTCCGAACTATCAACCAGGTTGCAGAAACTACCGGATTGATTTCACTTCCATCTCAGCGTTTTTTCGCTTCTTTATTGTTCTAGCTCTTTTTATTTTATTATTGTAGACGGCGAGAGGTAGGGAAAGAAGGAGAAGATAAGATAGGCATGGGACATTTTTACAGCTGACTCCCCCCCCCCCCCCCCCCCCCCCCCACGAACCCTCTTCGCTAAAAAATCATCCCACCCCACCCCGACCACCTTCCTTCCTAACTCCCCCCCCCCCCCCCCCCCCCCCCCCCCGATGTTTTTTTTTCCACCACCATCACCAGCGGAACATTACCGTGCATAGCCAGCGAAGCCAAGGAGGGAAGAAATGTGTGGGTGTGTGTGGGTGGGGGGGGGGGGGGGGAGAGGCGGGCTGGTCGCAGGGAACGTGTGAATACCGTTTTAACGAAGCAACTCTTCAGCTCTTCCCCCCCCCCCTTGCCCCCCCCCCCCCCCCCCCCCCCTCTCTGTCCTCAAGAAGCCTGGGAAGTTGAGGACGGCCCGGTGTTTGAACAGGGTCTTTCGCTCTCTGAGCTATGTCCCCTTAAGCCCCCGCCCTTCACGAGCGGAAAGACGGCGGCGGACGGCTGGAACAATCGAGCGGCGATATGGAAGGGGAGGTTACTTTCCAAGTGAGACACCGTGTTCCTCTTTAAGTATGGGAATGTATTCAGGTCTGAAGTCTGCGGTGAGCGTGTTCTTTGTGAAAATGTTTAGCGTTCTCGTTAAAAACTGGTGGATGGCTCTCCTTACCCGTGTTAATTACTACTGGTGTGGCTGCTTCGTTGAGTGCTCGTGTATTTGTTAGTTTTCGGATCTGATATAGCGGTTAGACAAGATCATTTTGAAAACAGTAGGAATTAAATATGAAAACGGTAGTTATACCTTATGAAAGTAGATAACTGTGACGCATGAAAACAGAGAATTATGACTCTTGAGCACAGATAATTATGACTCCTGAAAACTGGAACTATAACTCGTCAAAAGAGTATTTATGATTCATTTATACAGGTAATCATGACTTGTTACAACAGTAATTCTAACTTATGAAAACAGTTAATTGCGACTCGTGCGAACAGGTAACTTTGACTCAAGAAAACGGGTAACTATCACTTTTTCATACAAAATCATAACAGATGACTTCTCACACACGAAACCTCAACCCCCCCCCAAACTCCAAGATATGCCATAGAGCTCTGGTAAGAGGATGGATACATAAACAGATAATAACCTTATCCGGATATTCGGCCAGACCAGAAAGAATTCCTTTTATCTGCTTTTACCTGGAAGCTGTAGGGAAGACACGGTGTCGTTCGGACTGTGTGCTGGTCACACGTGTTTTACTCATTTTTAGCTTTGCAAAGATTGGGAGGGGTGGGGTGGGGGTGGGGGTGTCTCATTGGAGTCGATATGCCCGCCCAGCATCAAACATTTTTTTTTTTTAGTGTTCGGATGTCGGATGCATATGGTCAAAGACACAAATATTTTCCCGCAGATAAGAATTTCTATGAAGATCTTGTTCCAAGAGGCACCAGCTGGCGCGGTTTTTTTTTTTTTAATTTAATCTTTTTATTTAGAAACTCAGTGATTTTACGTTTGATCCGAGTCAGTCATAGTTGGTGATATGTTTGGGTTTATTTGGCTTTGCAATTTCAAGACTTGACTCGGTCAAGTCTTGGGATTTTGAAGAAGTATGTTTAGAGCATTTTTCCTTTTTTCTTTCTTTCTTTCTTTTTTTTTCTTTCTTTTTTTTTTTTAACGTGCTTGCAACCGTGATATGGCCCCGTTATCGGCTGGGCGATAATTTCAATGCCTTGGCGTGACTCTTACATAATGTTGTCATTAACATGACACTGTCATAATGTTGTCATTAACATGACACTGTCATGATGTTGTCATTAACATGACACTGTCATAATGTTGTCATTAACATGACACTGTCAGCCGTAAAACCTGTCAGCCGTTTTTTTTTTTTTTTTTTTTTTTTTGCAATACTGTTGCGCAAAACGCAAAAAGCCAGGAGCCGGAAGTAGCTTCCATGATTAATTATTTTCATTGCACACGACCGACTAGAATTCACAAAGTTGTTTACCTCCTTTCATTTTCACACACAGTCTCTTTGCAGCGTCAAAAAAAAAAAAAAAAAAAAAAAAAAAAGAAGAGAGAGAGAAACAAAAGAAGAAAATTACGCACAAATGACTATTTTCAAGTCATAATGAGCGGTTCCTTACAATGATGATTTTGCTTTCCCGTTAAAATGGCGAAGAGCCCTGTTTTCATGATAGCACAGATAATGTTTCATGAGAGAGAGAGAGAGAGAGAGAGAGAGAGAGAGAGAGAGAGAGAGAGAGAGAGAGAGAGTTAGAGCAGTTGTCATGTTTTTGAAGCTAATGCGCTTCTATACCCCAATCTGGGAAGCAAGGGGAAAGGGGAGAACGGGGGTGGAGGTGAAGGGGAGCAGGCAGAGTGAGGGTGAGTAGAAAGAAAGTGGGAGGGGGGAGAGGGAGGGAAGGTGACAGAGTTAAACGTCTTCGGTTGTTGTGATCTTTTCACCTCGGTTCATCTCAGCTGCTCTTCACTGTAGCGGCGAGTAGTCGTGGTGGGAAATGCTGAACTCGTCGCCCAAATTCACCAGGTCAAACGGGTGAACGGGTTGAATGGAGGTCTAAAGTTCTTTATCTTTTTTTTTTTTTTTTTTTTTTTCTTCTCTGCCAGGGCTTCCTGGTTTAATGAAGAGCCGTCTCTGGAAGCAGGGGAAATGAAGAGCAGAGCAGAGCAGAGCAGAGAGAGAGAGAGAGAGAGAGAGAGAGAGAGAGAGAGAGAGAGAGAGAGAGAGAGATGTAGGTGTTTATTCGTAAAGGCCATAGCCCCTTAGAAGGGGGGATATATATGAAAGAACTTTGCATAATCCAGTTCTAATCAGGAGTGCAAACAAAGATATTACAGAATTTCTTCGTTGAAACCCTATATAAAAATACACAGCAAGCTGCTTCACTGTTTTATCATTTGTCGATGTCATTATCACACATTAATCTGAAGAGTGAAGGATGCATGTAGTATTTGGGCGAAATACAGTTGTCTAAGATCACTTAGTCCTGGACATGAAAGAACAAAATGAACGTAATTTTTTCTTGTGATTTCTGACCTAATGGACAAATAGTCACACGATCGTTTAAATGTCTGTAACGCTGAGAATGTACATAGATATCCGATATACCAAATCTGAACTTGGGTATGATATATTTCAAATGTCTGTCAACAACCATTGACAAATACCACAGAACACAATGCATAGGATTTAGCATTCTATAAATATCAAATCTATTGCTGTCTTCAGCATGAGAGCTCCACCTCTGCCAACTACAATCAATCAGTGTTTGCCGAAAAACACGAATAAAAGCATCTATATTGATATTTGAAGAGAGAGAGAGAGAGAGAGAGAGAGAGAGAGAGAGAGAGAGAAGAGAGAGAGCGAGAGAGAGAGAGAGAGAGAGAGAGAGAGAGAGAGAGAGAGAGCTGGGAGGTAACTAACTTTTCTCCTAGATATACATTTCTAATAGCCGCATACCATACCCATTCTTCAGCACCAACAAACAGCCAAACAGCAAGGAACACAAAGTTTATACAGTGGGGGAAAAAGTATAATTCATTCAGTAAACAGCTGAGGTTGCGATTTTCGACTGAAAGTATATGATTAAGGTTGAGAATTTCAGTTAGATAATCACGAAATCTGCACGTGCTTGGGAAAATCAAAGCTTAAAGATGGATATACTTAAACTCTGGCGAGGTAAGCTGTATCTATAATTCCCCCCCCCCCCCCCCCCCCCCCCCCCCCCCCCCATTCTATTCCTATTTCTGCATGCTCCGTTTCCATTTCAGTAAATGTTTTCAGAGGTAACGGAGAGTTATGTTGATTTTTTTTCTACATTTTTTTCTCTCCCTCCCGACCAAAATAAACAAAAGCCTCGCTGCTTGCTTTCCTAGTCCTGACGGTATCCAGCTCTCCCCGCGCTCCAACATGGCGGCGGTGGAGTGATGTCAGCCAATCAATCATAACTGGTTTTGTCGTGTTCCGGTCACGCACGCGCCACAGCTCTCATTGGCAGCGGACACACTTCTCCATCTCCACAACGCCCGAGATGGGTAGCACAAGGCAAACACGCCCATCCGACTTTGGCAAAGTTTCCTGTTTAGTTTACGTGGGCAGCATAAAAATGGCGCTGGCGGCACGACCAGCGAGAGTGCCACCGAAACGAAACTTCGCTTTTTTTTTTTTTTTTTTTTTTTTTTTTTCTTTTTTTTTCATTTTTTTCTCCAAATAAACTCTCTCTCCTCTCTCTCTCTCTCTCTCTCTCTCTCTCTCTCTCTCTCTCTCTCTCTCTCTCTCCCATGGCGGAGGAGAGAGCGGGTTTGTCGACCGAACGTGTGGTTGGTTGACGGCAGTGAGAGACGGGAGTTAATAATTACAGTCTTTTATTAATTTACACTCACTCGGGCGAGCGACTAGCCGACAACACTAGGCCGGGAGGCATACATTTGTTTTTGGGGCGTGTTTTTTTTTTCTTCTTTCTTCCTTTCTTTCTTTCTTTCTTTTCTTCTTCTTCTTCTTTTTTTTTTTTTTTAACTTCCCCTGCTTCCTCCTCTCTCTTTCGCTGGTCCTCGAGTCGGAACTGGACGTTGTAGTAGTAGTAGTAGTAGTAGCAGCCCGCAGCAGAAATCCGCAAGCGAGCAATTATGCGGACAAATAACAAGTTTGTAGCGTGAGTTGCGCATGGACTTTTTTCTTTCATGGTTTATTTCTGTCATTCTCTCTCTCTCTCTCTCTCTCTCTCTCTCTCTCTCTCTCTCTCTCTCCGGTAGATCTTAATGCAGATCTACCTGTCGTCGCAGATTCCCCCCCCCCCCTCCCCCCGCGCTCCCCCCTTAAAATTTTAATTTTGTTTGTTTTGGCCTGCTCTTCATTTAGAGCGGTTCACCATAGATCTTCTTCATCCCTCCCCCTCCCCCTTCATGCGTCCCCCCCCCCCCCCCTTTTTTTTTTTTATTAATTTATCTTTTATTTATTTATTTATTTATTTATTTATTTATTATTTATTTATTCATTCACTTCATGTTGCGTGCTCCAGTACTTAAGTGGGTGGGTGTTCTCTCTCTCGCAAGCTGACTAGAGCAAAATATCTTCAGCTTGACTGCTGTTCAGTCGGTCGGTCGGTCGGTAGGCTGGCCGGAAAATAAAAAAAAAAATCTTCATTATTCCGTGCTCATTTGTCAAGTCCCGCTTCATCTGCTCATATGGAACTGTCGTTCGTTGCTGTGATTGTTCACGTGGTTGTTAGTATTATCAGTATTATCAGGCAACTATTTGTTATTACATTTGTCATCTTCGTTTCATTTCATCAGATGGAGCCCGTTCTTCACTATTATCGTTGTTATTGTTGTCATTGTTGTTGTTATCATTGTGGTTGATGTATTCATCATCGTTTTTATTATCCTTATCATCATTATTATCAGTATTTTATTATTATTATTATTATGATAATGATAATTATTCATATAGTACGCATATGAAAAGTATGGGCAGATGGGTGGTTTGCCCGTTGGGAAAGGGGGGGGGGGGGGGGGGGGGGGATGTTGAGAGACTGAATTTTTTTTTTTTTTTTTTTTTTTAAAATGTATTTGACAGGATATCTGTGTAGGAAAAAAGTTTGAAAATGGCCGTTATGATTACCATTATTTTAGATTGCCACCACCACCATCACCACCACTAGTATTATCATTATTGTGATTATTATTATTATTATTGTTATTGTTATTATTTGTTGCTGTTTATCGTCATTATTTATTATTAATAATTTGTTGTTGTCGTCATCATTATTATTACTATTATTTTCAATTTTGTTTTTATTACAACTCTTGCTGTTGTTGTTGTTGTTGTTGTCGTTATGACCAACAGATAGATACTTGCATGAGCCGCATAGTGGCCTCCCCCTGTCTGATGAAATGCACTCTTATGCTTGGCTCTTTCAAACTGGTTGCGGACGAAGCATCCAAAAAACGTGGAATGTAAACGCATTCAGATGTTTGATACGCACGCTACAGAAGAAGACGCGGCATGTTCATATCTGATGATGATGACGACGACGACGACGATGATGACGACGATTGTGATGATGATGATGATGATGATAAGTGAAATTGTGCTGGTTCGATTATTGGTTCATATTAGGTATTACATGTTATTATCTACATATTACACATCATAGATAGTTTCCCCTTGTCGTCCCGTTTGTGGTTAGTTCATTTGACGATTGAACTTCCGACGTAGATGATAGTCGGGAACTCCCTCCCCCCCCCCCCCCCCCTCCTCTCCCCTCCCCACTCCCGACCCCTCGCGCCCACTCCTCTGTCCAGTCCTTTGCCTTTCTGTCGTCCCCGTCCCACCCCCCCCCCCCCCCCCTTCCCCCCCCCCCCCCCCCGCCCTGAGCACCACACCGCCATCCCACCCCCACCCCCCTCTGCCGTGCACCTGCCTTCTTCTACCCATCTTCTTCCCCAAGGACACCGATTGAATGACTTTAGGGTTTGCATCAACGAGTAGCGAGTCATCGGTGATTTAAGAAAATGAAAGCACAAAGAGGCAAACGCCATTCGCTTAGCTTGATTTTGTCCCTCGTGTCTGTTATGTATTTCCTCTGTCTGTCTGTCTGTCTGTCTGTCTGTCTGTCTCTCTCTCTCTCTCTCTCTCTCTCTCTCTCTCTCTCTCTCTCTCCTCCTTCTTCTTCTGCTTCTTCTTTCTCATCTTCTTCTTCTTTTCCTTCTTCTACTTCTTCTTCTTCTTCTTCTTCCTCTTCTCTCCTGTATGGATAAATCAATTTTCTTGCTGTCATCCTTATCTCTCTCTCTCAAACAGATTTTTGAAATGTTGTTTTCTTTCTTTCGTCTTCTCCGCCTTTTTTTTTAACTTTTTTTTTGAGACATGGCTACATTTGACTAACCCCCCCCCCCCCCCCCCCCACACACACACACACACACACACACACCTCCCCTTCCCCACCCCCGGTCTCTGTCATTCACCGTGTGGCTGTCTCTGCCCCTATCTCTCACATAATTTTTTCTTAATATATTCTTTTCTTTCTTTCTTTCTTTCTGTCTGTCTGTCTGTCTTTCTCCCTCCCTCTTGTCTCCCCAGAAGTATAACAAGGACAGCAGCAGAATCTACGCTGCTTTGTCCAAGGTGAAGAGATAGCTAGCTTAGACAGAGAGGCACAACAATCGATTGAAGAATGAGCCACATGGAAGAAGAGAACTGAACTGACAAGACAAGTCCTCTCATCTCCTTATGATGTTCGAAAAGCGTCAGAAAACAAAAAGAAA
>JADBJO010002463.1:0-5000 GCA_016801955.1 Conus betulinus
CCGTGTCTTCCCTGATGAGTCCGATCCAGCTAACTAAAGGCCTAGGGTGCGCAATACAAATAATCTTTCTTCGAGCGATTGCATTGTTTCCTCAGCGGCAGATTAAGTTTCTCATATTAACATACATCCCATTTTCCTTACTTTATTTGTTTTTTTTTCTTCTCCTAAAAGTTTTAAATCTTTGCCAGGTCATTACTATAACGACTGAAGAAATTGTTGGCCTGCACATGTTTCCCCCCCACTACTTAATTGTTCAGCTTTAGCATATATATATATATATATAGATATATATATATATATTATATATATATTTGTGCACGAGAATCTGTTTATTTTTCAGTTGAAACCATTGCACAGTTTTTCATCCTCTGTCCTGTATGCATGTAGAAAACAAGAACTCCAGTCACAAAATAATGAGAGTTTTGTGTCTCATCTGTTGCGGAGTTTTGGTTTCATTTCTGTAATTGAGATATCGTAATTCAAAACTATAACCTTTTATAAACGAAAATTAGCCAATCAAAAACAATGGTGGGTTGAAATACCTGTCAGTCTTCAGATTTATGCCAGGATTTTTTTTTTAACATAGTCGATTTATGTAGAATGATAACCACTAAAGTAAGAAAAAAAATATCTTTAAATCATATTTTTCTGTAAAAGCGCACGTAAGAGAGGGACTGTACTTTGTCATTGAAGGAATGTGCGGCGAAATATGTTTTTGTTGTTTTTCGTTTTGTTGAAAGGCAAATGCATTGTTTTTTTTTTGTCGATTTGAAACCGCTTGTTTTAATGTACAGGTTGGGCCAAGGGTTCGGCGGAATTTTTTTTTATCTTATCTTTTTTTGCCTTTAGAAAAGCGTTTATGTTAAAACACTCTTATATGTTTGAAGGACTTTCACTCAAAATTAGTGAGATCTGGTGAACTTCGAAACAAACTGCGGTGCGTTTTTATCAAACAGTGCCCAGTAGTAAAGCTACACAGGAAAAGTTTTCCCCATTTATGTGTAGATTTATAAGCTTTAGGAGTCTAGGGGCAGGTTTAGAGATAAGACAATATTTCCAATTCAGGGAAACCAGTTGCAAAGTGAAACGTCTGCAGGTGGAAATCTAAACAAATCTTAAATAAATGTCAGCGAACCGCCCAGAGAAACGTGGACAAACGAGTCACAAGACAACACACAACGCGTTTCGACCTCTTAGGTCTTCTTCAGGTGAAACAGAGACGAACAAAATAACGCTTTCTTCCTTGCGCTGAACTCAGAAGCAATCTGAAGCGATCAAAGCTAAGTGCATTTTCGTTATTTTGTTCGTCTCTGTTTCACCTGAAGAAGACCTATGAGGTCGAAACACGTTGTGTGTTTGTCTTGTGACTCGTTTGTCCACGTTTCTCTGGGCGGTTCGCTGACATTTATTTAAGATTTGTTCAGGGAAACCAATTCCACAATTTCTGACGTATTGTCGACGGCTAATTTTGTTTAGCTTCCTTTTCAAAATAAGTTTATGACAAATTTATTGACGTGTTTGGTAACAAGAGTAATAAATGTATTAACTTTGAAAAGGTAATATATTTAATGTTGCTGCTCTACCAGGATGCGTCAGGTGTTATTTCATTCCAAATTTCGAAGAAATGCTTTGTGTCTGTTAATCTTTCTAAGGAATGTATGCTCACACATTTTTTCATATCACAGGGAACAACTTTCGAACACTGGACAGTTGGACACATTCCAATCCAAACCCGAACATGCCATATAGCGAATGGCTGAAAATGTCCGACTCCCAAGTCAAACCATACTAGTTTTGCCCGAGTTTGTGTGAGAGCCTGAAACAGAATCAAGCCTATACCATGCTTAAAAGACTTCCTGTCCTCTGCCAGAAAGAATTCTGTGTTGTCAATATACTGACTCTTTTCTTTTTCAGCAGTATTTATCACGATTCCTTTAACATCTGAATTTTATCTCTCGGTTGTAGGTAACATTTCAACAACACATAATACAAAAGGATTGGCGGAAGTCGGATTTTAAATCGTCTGGAACCCGTTCTAACTTGATACATTCCCATTCACAGCAGTACAGGATTCAAAATCTTTTACAATTTACTAATCAATCCACTTATGTCTTCTTGGAAAAAACAAATGCTTTTGATATGTGAAACATAAATTACTCGTTTATTCAGTCAGTTTGTTCTTAAAATCTTCACTGAAACAGCAGATCTGGTATTCTATACTTATCCAAGTAGGTGATTATGAACAACTTTCAATCATCCACAATGTATCTGTTTCTAATGCACCCCGTTTAATCTGTATTGACAGTCTTCGGTAGTGCACGTCTCAAACAATTTGGTGCGAAAATTGATCCGATTTGATAAAACATTTTACAGTGAGATAGGCACCCCAACTATTCAGATATTTTCTTTGTCTATTATTTTTTTGGGGATGCATGTATAATTCCTTCCGTCTGTGCGCAAGATAACTCTACATTTGATGCTCTGATAACAAAAAGACCTATCATTTTCCAAAATACTTGAAAAAGAATGCACTGAAACCATCTGTGCCGTGGCTTTTATTATTTTTTCATATTGTGTTGTAAGCACGGAGCTTCTTGCGGTCAGCTGGGCTATAAGCAACATGACCTTCCCTTACCTTAGCTTCAGCAAGAGTTGTCTTTTCCTCTAATCTCTTGTTTCTTCTTCCTTTAAGGATGGGATGTTATCTGCCAATTTTTGTTTATTTAATGAGACTCTGTCAGTGTCTGCATGTAACGTTGTATGAAAATAATGTACTTTTTCGATGACGTCTCTTTGCGTCATTTTTTGTTTGCTTTTTTTCTTCGTTTTCTTTTGTCTGTTCTTTGTTTGTTTGCCTTTTTTGCATCTTCTTTACATCTCGATCTTTCTCTACCATTTCTTTGTTCCTTTCTTTGCGTCTTTCATTGTTTATGTCTTTCCTTGCCTTTTTCTTTGTACTTCTTTTTGTTCCTTTCTTTGCGTCTTTCCTTCTTTCATTGTTCCTATCTTTCTTTGCCTTTTTCTTTTTACTTCATTTGTTCCTTTCTTTGCGTCTTTCCTTCTTTCATTGTTAATGTCTTTCTTTGCCTTTTTCTTTGTTCTTCCTTTTTTACTTTCTTTCTTTGAATTGTTCCTATCTTTCTTTGCCTTTTTCTTTGTACCTCTTTTGTTCCTTTCTTTGCGTCTTTCCTTTTTTCATTATTTATGTCTTTCTTTGCTTTTTTCTTTTTCTTCCTCCTTTGTTATTTTCTTTCTTTCTTTCATTGTTTCTGTCTTTCTTTACGGTTTCCTTTGTACTTCGCTCTTTGCGCTTTGTTGTCTTCTTTCTTTGCTTTTCTCGTCTGTTCCCTTTGCCTTTTTATCTTCCTTTTATTTCTCTTTCTATGTATTCTCAGTCGGTTTTTTTTTTTTCAATTGTTTTGTTTCGTTCCCTTCCAACTTTTGTTTTCATCTCTCTTTCATTGTTTTTTTTTCCCCCTTTAATTTGTTTCTGTCTATCTTTGCCACCTTCATTTTTGTTTGTTTGTTTGTTTATGTATGTCTTGTTACATTTCCTTCCTCTCCTTTCTTTCCGATGTTTCTTTTGTGTGTGTAATCCCTGGCCAGGGCCATTTTGTTCGGCGCCTTTCGTTAGGAGGGGAAGCTGAGGATTCGCTGCTGGCGAGGTCGCTGGTCTCTTTGTGTCTTTTCCTTTGATGCGCTGGCTCCACGACTGCCTGTTGAACTCTCTGTCTCTCTCTGTGTCTCTGTCTGTCTCTCTGTCTCTGTCTGTCACTAAATCTCTGTCTCTGTCGCTCTCTGTCTCTCTGTCTGTCTCTCAGTCTCTGTCTGTCTGTCTGTCTGTCTGTCTCTCTCTCTCTCACAAAATGCACACAGAGACTATTCCTCAACGTCTCTGTCTCTCTCTGTCTCTATCAGTCTGTCTGTTTTCTCTCTCTTTCTCACTGCCTGTTGAACTATCTCTCTATCACACACACGCACAGACAGACAGACAGACAGACAGACACACACACACACACACACACACACACACACACACACACACACACACACACACACACACACACACACTATCCTTCAACATCGATCATACGGTGAAGAAATTCTATTCAATCAATGGAACAGACTGATGGATGTTTACTTTTCATCTTCTGTGATCAGTACAGTATATAGACAACAGATAACTCGATCATATAGTATCTATGCATTTCGTTTAGCCCCAAACTAAAACAGCTTGGTTGGGTGTACTTCAGCTTCAAATGACCAAAGAAAAATAGACAGCCAGTGACTGGCATGCGGGTGAAGATCAATATGAGTCCCATTCAATGAATCTAATTCTGTTTCTGCGACAAATCTGAGGCGCTGATGTCAGTGCCTTGCAAAGAGAAGACCGTGATACTGTCTGCAGTACGTCTGTCTACAGCAAAACTATTCTTTCAGTTCTTATCTTTTAAAATGAAAAAAACATATCTTTACTCAGCCATTTTCATATGAGGGAGGATGAATTCACCGCCTGCATTTTATTAAAATCTCGGTCACTAATCTCTCTCTCTCTCTCTCTCTCTCTCTCTCTCTCTCTCTCTCTCTCTCTCTCTCTCTGTGTGTTTCATATTCTCTCTCTCTCTGTTTTTACATTTTTCGCTGTCTTTCTCTGTCTCTCTCTGTCTCTGTCTCTCTCTGTTCTTCTAACATCTCTCCTCTCTCTCTCTGTCTCTCTGTCTCTCTCTCTCAACTTCTCTCTCTCTCTCTCTCTGTGGGTTTCTTATGCTCTCTCTCTCTCCTGTGAATGTTCCTAAGGTGGGCAGGGCCTCTCTCTTCTCTCTCTCTTTAAGATCTCTCGTCTGTCTCTGTCTGGTCTCTCTCTGTCTCTCTCTCTCTCTCTCTCTCTGTCTCTCTCCTCTCTCTCTCTCTCATCTCTCCTCTCTCTCTCGCTCTCTCTCTCTGTTTTACATCCAACTTAGAGCAAGGTATGATCATGCCCTTTTCAGAATACTTTGGGA
>JADBJO010002463.1:10000-12500 GCA_016801955.1 Conus betulinus
ACAGTACAGTATAGAACAGTATATATATAATACAATACAGTATAATACAGTACAGTGCAGTGCAACACGACAAATGAATCGGCTGTGACTAAACAGTGATTGTATTTTGCACACAACGCAACGCAACACAACACAACACCACACCATACCACACCACACCACAACACCACACCACAATACACCACACCACACCACACCACACCACACCACACCACACCACACCACACCACACCAAAAAACAACTCAATACAGCACAACAACACAATACATCACAGAACTCGATAAAATGTAATGCCGTGGTTGTAACATGAGTTGTTGATACTGATTCCGAAAAAAAAAAACAACATCAAAATACCACACAACACAACGTAATACACACACACACACACACACACACACACACACACACACACACACACACACACACACACACACACACGCACGCACACACACACTCTCTCTCTCTCTCTCTCTTTCTCGCTCACACACACACACACACACACACACACACACACACACACACACACACACACACACACACACACACACACACACACACACACACACACACACACACACACACACACACACACACACACACACACACACTGCATCTCACAGACAGACAGACAGACAGACAGACAGACAGACAGACAGACACCTACTACTACTACTACCTACTGCTACTAGTACTAGTACTACTACTACTACTAACTACTGCTAACTCAATACACTACATTAAAAAACAGTTCAGAACAAGACAGTACAATGATGAAAAGCGATACAGCAAAAGACAACAAAAGGTGATGCCGATGCATCTGCACTGCAACTCAAACGTAATGCAACGCTTTACCATGAAGCACACAACACAATGCAGTACAATACAATACAACACAACAAGTACAACGCAATACCATGCAATACAACTCAACACAACACAGTACAACACGATATAATGCAATACAACTCAACACAACACAGTACAACACGATATAATGCAATACAACACAACACAACACAGTACAACACGATATAATGCAAAGCCAATCAACACAACACAGTACAACACGATGTAATGTAATACAACTCAACACAACACAGTACAACACCATATAATGCAATACAACTCAACACAACATAGTATAACACGATAAAATGCAAAGCTACTCAACATAACATAGTACAACACGATAAAATGCAAAGCAACTCAACACAACATAGTACAACACGATATAATGCAAAGCAACTCAACACAACATAGTACAACACAATATATATATAAGGCAACTCAACACAACATAGTACAACACGATATAATGTAAAGCAACTCGACACAATAGAGGACAACACGATAAAAAGCAAAACAACACAACACAACATAATACAACACGATGTAATGTAAAGAAACTCAACATAACATAGTACCATACGATAAAATACAACACAACACAACACACACACAACACAACACAACATAGTACAACACAATATAATGTAAAGCAACTCAACACAACATAGTACAACACGATAAAATGTAAAGCAACTCAACACAACATAGTACAATACGACCTATTGTAAAGGAACTCAACACAACATACTACAACACGATGTAATATAAAGGAACTCAGCACAACATAGTACAACACGACAAAATGCAAAGCAGCTTTACACAACGTAGTACAACACGACAAAATGCAAAGCAGCTCCACACAACATTGTACAACACGATCTAATGTAAAACAAACTCAACACAACATAGTACAACACGATATAATGTAAAGCATTCAGCAAGACATAGTACAACACAATATAATGCAAAACAACTCCACACAACATGGTTTAACGCAATATACAATGCAACACAACACAACATAGTACAAAGCAAAACAAGGGAATATAACACAATACAACATAATACAACGCGACACAATGCAACAAAACACAACGCAACATAGCACAAAGCAACAGAATGCAATACAAGACAACACAGTACAGTACAACGCGAAACAATGGAACGCAACATGACGTAACACATGTACAACATAACCCATTGCAATATAACACAAACACAACACAGTACAATGCAATACAACATAATGCAACGCAACACAATATAGCATAACACAAAACAACACAATGCACTCTAACACCGCACAACACAGTACAACTTGTAACACTGTGCAGAGCAGCCCAACACAACACATCTTCATGCATTGTGCAGCCCAGAACTCTCTGCCAGACAGAGACACCGCAGCGTGTGGTCACCAGAGGGCGACCTGTGCGGTCAGCTTCCAGACCATGACTGCTGGCACTCTGCCTGTGGGTCCTTCCCCCCATAGACCTGACCAGTCCACGGCTCCTGGGAGCCGGTGCCAGACAATCTAATCTGCACAGACCGTTGCACTCTGTCTTGATCAGATGGACATCTCTCATGAGTGTTTTAACAGTGAGCGATGCTGCAGCTCTGAAACTGGGCAATTCCACTGAAGTTCTGGTGTTG
>JADBJO010002463.1:17500-27500 GCA_016801955.1 Conus betulinus
ACAGCCAGGCTGCTTACAGCTAGGCTAAGATGATTACCGCCCCTGTTCAGCTAGCGATCCCACATCTGAGCTGAGGGAAAAAAAAGAAACGAAGGAAAGAAAAAAATCCAAGAAGACAAGAAGAAGGAAGGAAAGAGAAAACGGGGGGGGGGGGGGGGGGGGGGGGGGGGGGGGGGACAATAACAAAGAAAAGAAAATGAGCGGAGGAAAGAAAGACAGATCCCCATATCTGGATTGAGGGAAGAAACAAGGGAAAAAAACAAATCCAAGAAGGAGGAAAGAAAGAAAAAACGGGGGGGGGGGGGGGGGGGGGGGGGGGGGGAAGCAAGGAAAAAGAAAATGAGCAGAGGATAGAAAGACAGATCCCACATCTGAGTTGAGAAGGTAAGGCAAGGTAATGTTGCTTGTAGCCCAGCCGACCGCAAAGGGCCACATCATGGCTGAGTTGAGAAAAAAGAAACAGCGGAAGAATGCAAATCCAAGAAGGGGTAAAAAAAAAAAGGAAAAGAACAACGAAAAGAAAAGCAAATGAGTGGGAGACAGAAAGACCGAAAGAACAAAGGCACTTGGGAGGCCGAAGAGATACCAGAATCGTCGTTTGATTCGGATCCGTGTTTTGATCCGGATGCGTACCCCAAATGTACAGGATAGGTCCTTGATCCACATTCTTTCTTTGCACCAACATTGGAGTGTATCAGTTCCGTAGTTGTTTTTTTTTTTGCGTTATCTCGCTTACAATGAAACAAACCAACTGAGACGGTGAAAACACACGAGAGGTGAGAATGGAAAGTGTATAAGTGATCTGGCAGCACTTTATTTCTGTGAGGTTTTGGTCTCGTTGCTGTGTTGTTGTTTGTTGTGTTTCTTCTTTTACTGTCTCCTCCTTCCCGTGGCCTTAGAGCCAATGCTCCCACATGCTGCTCTTTCAAGGTATCCCGTGCACACCCACATCTACGTTCGTCATTTTTTTAATTAGCCCCAGCACTGGCAATCCACACGGAGCTGTCAATATCAGGTTGTCATAAGGCCTCCCACCATGACTGTGACGTTGACAGCAGTCCTTGCTTTGACATTGTTCTGTTACTGACCGCTCATACTCTGCTGTATTTCTTTTTTTTATTTAGCAGAGATCAGAAACCAGTTAGGTCCTGATGCCTTTCCATGGCATTGCGTTGGTGTAAGCCTGTCCAATGAAATCCCTTGCTTGTCAGCTCTGTCTGTCTGTCTTCCATCCACTCTGCCTGTGTGTCTGTCTGCCTGTGTCCCTGTCTGTTAGTCTCTCTCGTCTGTAGGTCTCTCTCTTTCTTTACATCTCTGTCTCTCTTTGTCTGCCTGTCTCCCTTTTTGTTTGTTTGTCTGTCTGTGTCTGTCTGTTTGTCTCTGTTTCTCTCCTTCACACACACGCACGCAGGCACGCATGTGTGCGCGCGCGCACGTACGCATACACACACACACACACACACACACACACACACACACACACACACACACACACACACACCAGGACTGTCATGATCGCACGCCCGCACGCTTGCCCCACATAGCGTGCATATCAGCTTCCGAGAGGCGGCACGTCAACAAATCTCAGGTGTCTGCCCATAGTTCAGTTACATGTGACACAGACCAGACCGACACAAACAACGAAAGGGGGAAACCTGAGAGGAACGACTGGAGGTGTAGCACAGGTAATGGCCATGACGATGGCAATCTATGAGCTGTTGTCATGAGAAACGGGCTCCCAGAGTTGCTGCATCGATCCACTGTCTCTGTCTTTGTGTCAGTCGGTCTGTCTGTATGTTTGAGTTATTCTTTGAAACTTCCATTTGCATGTTTGTTTTTTCTTCCCCTTCCCCCCCCCCCCCCCTCCCACTCTTCTCTTTCTTTGCTTGCTAACGTATTTCTCTTCATCGTTTGATCATGCTTCTGGAGGATGCAGGGAGGGGAGGGAAGGGAAGAAAAGGGGTGAGAGGATGGGGATGAGTTATACGCCTGTGTTATTGCATGGTTACTGGAAAGCAGCAACAAGAACGATAATACGATTTATTACAATGGAAAAAAAAATGGTTTGCGGGACTTTGAAGGAGAAAAAAGAACTTGTTCAGTTCAATTGGTTTCACCACTGTTGTACTATGTTACATGATAGCGGTTTTCTATTTGTATTTAATCAATTTTTGAAAAAACCCTGCTTTGCAAATAAGCTGACACACGGTGCGGAAAATGTTTATGGTACCTGACTGAAATGTAAACGCTTGGCTGTTGTTGAAACATAAATGGTGCGAATCGTATACTGATATGAACTGAAATGATATGAATTTATGTAAAATGTTTTGTCTTTGCAAGGAGAAAATAAAGTTAAAAAAAAAAGTTACATATTAGTGGCACGAAGAGTAGCCTATATAATGTATTAGGTGTTGTGCAGGTATTCGAATAGAAAAATCAATGTGTGTGTGTGTGTGTGTGTGTGTGTGTGTGTGTGTGTGTGTGTGTGTGTGTGTGTGTGTGTGTGTGTGTGACATAGAATGGCGTATCCCCTTGTGAGAATGCTGCCTGAGAACGCTTTATTTTTTAGATAACCCCCAGGTTCTTTGTCTGACTGACACGATGAAACACAGGTAGAAGCCGTGCATCCAACCAAAAGATACTATCTGCGCTGCTGTATGCTACCTGGTACAAGTACCTCAGATCTACCCATCAAGCAAGTCTTCAAGGAAAACATCATGTTAAGGACAAGATAAAGGGGCTTTGGTAGTTCTCAGTTTTCAGATGACAAGTTTCAGCTGACGTTGAACGCAGTCTGATATGTCTCTGATACTGGGAAAGGACTATCTTACCTACTGGTCTGTACGTTACATTAGATTCGTCGTGTTGTTGTTAGGTCTTTGGGGCTTGATGTTGGTGATCGTGGACCCTCAACCATCCACTTTCCTCTTCTGGCGTTCTCCACGTCCTGCTGTGCAAGGCCAACACATTTTTTGGGAGAGTGTAGGAGGTCGAGGAGTGGAGGGAGTGGTAGTGGGATGGAGGGTGGGGGTGGGGGTGGGGGTGGGACGGGGTGGGTGGCCTTGCTGGGAGCCGATCATCACTTAGGGGAGACAACCTGATTTGACCAGAGCGTCAACAGAGGCAGTGACCCGGAGAGTGGTAGTGCGTTGTGCTGTTTATCAGGAGAGGTGGGTTTGCAGACTTTGCTGCATCGATCATTTCTTTCTGTGGGTCTGTGTGACGCTTTGAATTCTTCCTTTAAACCCGTATTGACAAACATTTTTTTTGTTATTCTTTCTTTTTTTTTCTTTTCTGTTTCTTTGCTTTTCAAACACGTTGCTCTTTACTAGTAATTCGTGTACGATTCCGTATGCACGGGGTTGAGAAAGAAGGGAGGAGAAGAATAGGAGTAGAGAAAGAGATACTACATCTGTATTGGTGGACGACCACTAGCAATCAAAAGCGTCAAGAATGGTGTGGAGCACATAACGGTTTATGCCTTTGAGACACAGGCTGAAACTGTGGAGGTTTGAGAATTGGTGCTAGAGGATAGTGTTCTCCTGATTATCATACAAAACGGTCTGTCCTGTTTCTTTCATCTCTCTCTCTCTCTCTCTCTCTCTCTCTCTCTCTCTCTCTCTCTCTCTCTCTCTCTCTCTCTCTCCTTGCTTTCTTCTGGGTTTCTATTCTATCACGGTATGTCTCTCTCTCTCTGTCTCTCTCTCTCTCCTTGCTTTCTTCTGGGTTTCTATTCTATCACGGTATGTCTCTCTCTCTCTGTCTCTCTGTCTTCTCTTTCTTTCTCTGTCCTGTTTCTGTCTCTTTCACTGTCTGTCTTCCTGTGTATGTTGTGTAGCTCTCACTACCTCTGTCTGTCTGTTTGTATTTGGGTATGCGGTTGCATACGTGTATGTATGAGAGAGTGTGTGTGTGTGTGTGTGCGTGTGTGTGTGTGTGTGTGTGTGTGTGTGTGTGTGTGTGTGTGCGTGTGTGTGTGTGTGTGTGTGTGCGTGTGTGTATGTGTGTGTGTGTGTGCATGCATGCGTACATGGCATTTTGACTTATCTGATATTCTGGAAAGGGCTCTGTCAGCTATAAGTCCAGATACATTATGATTAGACTTGCATTAATTTTATTTCCTCAGCATGAGTATAATGATCGCAGACTCCAACCGCCATTTTCTCCTCCTCTCATGCTCAGCGTCCTGCTGTGCTAGCTCAGCACATTTTGGCCGGGGCTGTTGCAGGAAGTCCTCATCAACCAGGGGAGATAATCTGACTAGACAGGAACGTCAACACAGGCAAGTGACCTGGAGAGGGGCAGTGTGTTGTGATGTACGTCATCAGAAGTGGCTTTCCTGACTTGATGCATTGATCATCAGTCTCTGTGTGTCTGTCTGTCTGCACGTCTGTTTCAATTGTTCCTTTAAAACCTGTTTACAGGCTGTTTGTTTGTTTTTTTTGGTTGTTTTGTTTGTTTTGAGGAGGGGGGGGGGGGGGGGGGGGGGGGGGGGGGGGTGTCCTTCGTTTCCTACCTTCTCTCATTCTTGGTTGCTTGCTTTTGCCACGGTCATCATGATTTGTTTATGTTTCAGATAGTACGGGGAAGAAAGTTTGGTGAAAGGGGTGTGGGGGTTAATTATCAAGAGGAGAAGGACCTATCGATTTTGTTATTTTTTTTTTTTTTCTGCACACACTCCAATTTTTTTTAAAATATATGTTTTATTCCTCCTCTCTCCTCCCTCCACTCCACAGTTCCTTCACTCTTTCTTTCCTCACGCACTCATCCTTTGACATGGATTTAACAAGCAATTTGACATGAGCATGTCCAGTACATGTACCAATATATAAATGTGAAATATGAATAATAAATACAATCGTTACAATCTGGTAGTTTATTGCATTACTCAGTTTGAACGAGTGAGTGAAAAAAAAAAATTAGTTACAAGGAGGTTTGTTTTCATTTTCAGTTACAAACAAAAAATAAGCAAGATGAACACAGAGCATTATAATGACAATACAGTAATACCAGGTACTATGAATCTAGAGAAAATAGTATGCGCACACACACAATATATATATATATATATATATATATATATGTACACATATACATACACACATATATATGTATATATATACATACACACATATATACACATTCCTACATACACACATATACGTACATATATATACACACATATATACACACATACATACATATACACACATACATATGAATACAAATACACACACCAATACATATAAATAAATGCATATACAAATACACAATTACAACAAGGAGGCGAAAGGACACACACACACACACACACACACACACACACACACACACACACACACACACACACACACACACACACACACACGCACACACAGGTATAGGATACAGGAGAGAGTTATTAATTGATTATCATAGTCGATACAGCATACATATACATGATATTCTTATCACTAGTATCAGTTAAAGTTGATCTGTACATAGTAGTTTTTATCCTAGTAAGTTATGTGGAGTGAAACAAGTTACAGCATGATGAGACCTCTTCGGGATGCTCAAGGTAGGTTTCTACAACTTCCTCTTTTCTCTTCTTTTCTTCTTCCACGGATATGCCACACACAGCTTGTGTGATACTGATAGGAATCGACTGAGTACTGTAACATAGTATAAAATATTGAAAACAGATTGCATGATTGATAATAACCCTAACAGACAAATAAAAAAAAGAATTTTTAAAAGAGAGTAATAAAATAAAATTCTTTTGACAGCAGCCATAGAGCTCTCAATCGAGTTTTGTTAGTAAAGAGAAACTGTATTTCAAAGATCAAGAAAATAGCGTGGAATAAGGCAGCCAACTTTCTTCAAATTCTCTATATGTGTTGTTAAAAAAATACATATTTTTCTGATTCCAATCTGTTTCTAAGAAATGTTATGAACAAATGGACATTTAAGTGTACATTTTGCAATTTTGTTCTATATATATAGAATTTAGCCAGAAGCAGAATAAAATCTAGAGGCTTGTCTGTTGCAATATTTTGTTTTTACTCCAAAACAAAACCAATTCCTTATCAATTTGAAGGTAATCACAATGTGGGACATTTTTCTTAAGCAAATGTTCAAAACCAGTCCAAAATCTGTTGACAATAGCACAATCATACAACATGTGTGAAATGCATTGCTCATTCATATTACAAAAGTTGCAAATAGGGGAATCAGTAATTTTAATCCAGAACAAATATCTCTGAGTTGGGAGTAGTCTATGTAATAGTCTGGTTTGAAACCATCTGAGCTGTACATCTTCAGTAGTTTTTTATAATAGTGTGAAAAATGTTTCCCAGCTCAGATTTTCAAAGAAAATTGTTCCATTTACTGACTGCTGTTGGAGTAGAATCATTTCCATTTAAAATGGTCTGCACATGTTTATTACTCTTATAAATAAAGGACCATGTCATCGAGTCTAAAGTTTTTGTATCTGTTGGTTTAGAGCTACATTTAACTTTTGACAATATGTTCGGATTGCATAAACAGTACCTTCATACAATATAAGATTAGTTCTAATGCCTGGGTATTTAAGCAGAAATTGGTTATTTGTCATAAACTGACCATTCTCAAAAAATATATTTTTTACAGAGAAAATGTCATAGTCACACCATTCTCGCACATAAATACCTTTCGTCCCCGTATAATATTAGTGTTGTAATGAATACATTCAGACATGAATTCATGCACAGAAGATACACAACATTTTGTACACAGTTTTTTTGTAATGTTTTACAACATCCTTCCAGAATGGGTTTTCAACATTTTCAATAATAATATTAGCATATTTGGCTCCAAAATGTTTTAAATGTCCTAACCTAGGGAACATATTAAGGGTAAAATTCTTCCACTCAGAATCAAAGTTCAGTCTCCTTAACCAAGATATCTTCATAGGAGACAAAAAGTTTCTAACATTCAGCATCTTCAATCCACCTTCAAAGTACTGTTTTTCAACCACAGACCTTTTGATTTTGCCTTGTTTGCAATTCCACAAAAAAACATGTACACTTCTTTTTCTAAAGATTTCAAAAAATAGTCTGGGGGGTCAGGCAAATTAATTAATAAATGAATAATTTTTGAAAACACTAAGGTTTTAATAACAGTTACTTTTTTGTTATTGCATGGCCACCAAAAATGAAAACCATCACAAGAATGTGGAGCATATCATAGCTGTCTGTGCCCTCGTGATGTACTGAGGGAAACCAGTTTAAGTTTGGATTAGGCGCTGGAGGATAGAAGTTTGTTGTGCTGTTTATCATGGAAGATGGGTTTTCTGACTTGCTTCACTACTACCACCAACGCCCATCTCTCTCTCTCTCTCTCTTGTTTCTGTCTTTCTTTGTTCCCATCTCTTTCCTCGTGCTTGTTTGCCTGTCTCTCGCTCTGTCCTGTCTTTCGGATTACTCGACTTTCTTTCTGTTTCTGTTACACACACACACACACACACACACACACACACACACACACACACACACACACACACATACACACACACACACACACACACACACACGCACGCACACACAGACACGGACACACACACACACACACACACACACACACACGCACACACATATATACACAAACACAGAGGCAGATGCAGACATATAGACAGACACGGAGACAGACAGGTAGACAAGCAGACAGACAGATAGACAGAGAGAGGTGTACAAGAGAAAGAGATCGGACAGAGGAAGAAACACAGGGGTGAGAGAGAAACAGACAACCGACAGACAGACGGTGCCATTGGGTGAGACATAAGGAGACAAATAGAAATACTTTTATACACAAAAAGACAGACATAGAGCGAGATACACAGGCAACATAGAAAAACCAATCAACCAGCAATGTCAAAACTAGGCCCAAATCGACCCCCCCCCCCCCCCCCCCCCTATAATCTCCTTACCCATATTTCCAGCAGATCAGCAGTGACACGTCATACTGTCTCACCGACTGTTGCCCTGTCCCTGTCACAAGAGGGAAACCAATTAGTCCCGAGCCCTTTCCAAGGCATTATGGAGGTACCATCCTGACTCGCCAACACCGCTTCTCTCATGACGTCCTCGCTTCTCTGAGAAACACCTCAGCCCCCCCCCCCCCCCCCCCCCCCCCCGCCCCAACCTGTCACGTCAGTGACTTGTGCAATGACTAAGCCACAGAATATCATCTTGTATAGGATGATAGACGACTGTGACGAGCACATTACCAAAAAAGTGAGGGTAAGCCTCACGGTTATCCCTCGTGTTTTTTTTGTTTTTTTTAGCTCGTTCAGCCCCACTCTCTTTTTGAAAATCTTTAATGTAATACGTCAACTTAGTCATACGTCACAGACATACGTCATTTTCTGTCCTGTTGGAATTTGTGTGTGCTTAACCAAAGCCTTAAACTGGCTGCCACTGCACAGTGTCTGTCATCTCTGTGTTGGCACATGTGTGATGTACAAAATATGTATAACAATATAAGGTCTCTCTCACACACACACACACACACACACACACACACGAGAGAGAGAGAGAGAGAGAGAGAGAGAGAGAGAGAGAGAGAGAGAGAGAGAGAGAGAGAGAGAGGAGAGAGAGAGAGACGCTTTAAAACATTTTTTTTTTAAAAAACAAGCTTCCAAGAATAGTGCACGATTGCTCCCATTGGTTTGTTGAGCATGAGGGCAGTACTTCTCTGGGTCCCACTTCCAGTGTACTTTTTTTCTTTTTCTTTCTTCTTTCTTTTTTTTCTTCTCTTTCTTTTTCTTCTGTTATTACTATATTATATATATATATATATATTAATATATATGGATATATATATATATATATATATATAATTAATCTATGGAAAATTGTCGGAACTGGCTCGCGTACTCGCTGCGCCATACCAAATGCACATAAACAGACAGATAATTAACAATCAAAAAGACTTCTTCTGATTCTAATTCCTCTCTAAATGCCGATGTGTGATGGCAGTATAGGGGCGGTACGCTCCTTGTCTTTCACACAGTCTCTGTTATTCTTTGTGCTTAGTTCTCCATTGCATAACACAAGAACACGGCAGGTGCCTGTGCAGATCTGCATAAATCCATTGTCAGGTGCCTGTGCAGATCTGCATAAATCCATTGTCAGGTGCCTGTGAAGATCTGCATAAATCCCTTGTCAGGTGCCTATGAAGATCTGCATAAATCCATTGTCAGGGGGCAGGAGTGGGTATGCTGAGGCTAAGCAAGGTGGGGATGTGGGCAGATATTCTCTCTCTCTCTGTATTTACACACACACACACACACACACACACACGCACGCACGCGCGTGTTCATGCACTTCCTGACACACACAAACGAAAGGTTACCGAATTGAGGAAAAGATAATTAATACCCACACGGGATATAAAGCAGATCACTCAACTCATGTCTTTTCTCAACTGGATTTATTTTGTCTGGTTAAACCAGGGGGTAGTAGATAAGACGCGGTTCATGAAGGAGATGAGGAAACGTCTGACAGACTGCTCACACAAGGACTGGCATAGCGATCTAATGGATAGCGATAGGAGGAAAAAGGGTCAAACTGACCTGAATGTGGTAGCTGGTTCTTAGGGTATCAATAGGTTTTTGACATTCAGAAATTTTAAACAAAATATGCAGATTGAAACTTACTTACTTCAGATCACAGGTAAAAGATGTAGAGATCGTATTACAAGATTTCGGATGGGTATACATGAATTGAAGTGCAGTAGATATAGATATGCTGCTCCAAATGCTCCGTTGAAAACCGATTCTTATTGTAGTTCTGAAAAAGAAGACGTAGTACATTTCACACTGGTGTGCCCACCTGCCTGCAAGCAGACGCGCGCACGAGCGTGCGCGTGTGTGAATGAATATAATGTAATATTGAAATGAAGAATCTTAGCGCAAATTAGTGTGCCATATGCTAACAATTGGCGTTTTGTTTTATTTGTTTTAACTTAATGTTCCTTACCCTGT
>JADBJO010002463.1:35000-37500 GCA_016801955.1 Conus betulinus
CCGATACCGGTGACCCCGACGGAACCAAACCAAGGCCACAGACGTGGAGAGGACATCGAAATTGAGATCACCATGAGAGCAGGGCATGAAGGGCCACAGAATTTGAGACTTTTTTTTTTGCTGATCGATGACAATGAGGATGATTAAGATGATGCTACGGATTTCCATTTTGGTCTGAGACTACATGACAGGGCTGTACTCTACGCTTCCTTTCATAATATATCCGGCGTCAACCAGGCCCGAGAGATACAGGCACCTGCAGTGTTGGTCAAGAAATTTGAGCAACACTCTCAGAAACGCATCATTAAGTGGATGAAACTCGACTGTGTGGTCCCAGTCTTCCCAGCTGAGTCCGCAGCAACTCAACTCTGGGTAGGAGCCGGTTGGGGCAGAAAAAACCCACATGACTTCTGATGGGATTCGAACCCACGACCTCCCAGCCGGAGGCATAGAATGAATACGAGGGGAAAGAGGATGGGATATATATGTAGGCGGTTCTGTAGAATTTCATTATCGTGACTTTTTCTCTTTTTTTTCGTCTTATTTTCCTTGAGCCCTCCCCCCCCCTCCCCCCCCCTCCATCCCGTTCAGAGTCATGACTGTCACACCATTCTTTCAGGCCCCCCCGCACACAGCTACACTAAGGTTCGTCCTCTTTCACCCCCAGCACTTGCAATCCACAAGGAGCAGTCAACATAAGGTTGTCATAAGGCCTCCCACCATTACTGTGACGTTGACAGCAGTCCTTGGTTTGACATTGCTCTGTTACTGACCCCTCATACTCTGCTGTTTTTCTTTTTGGCAGAGATCAGAAACCAATTAGGTCCTGATGCCTTTCCATGGTATTGCGTTGGTGTAAGCCTGTCCAAATGAAATTTGTTGCATGCCAGCTCTCTCCCTCTCTCTCTCTCTCTCTCTCTCTCTCTCTCCGTTTCTTTTAATTCTTCTCAAAGGGCCGACATAGGAGGACAGTATGGGGGCGGTAAGCACCTTGGCTTCCAAGCAGACTGTCGTTGTGTTATTCTTTGTATTTTGTTCTCACAATACACAGCACAACAAACACTGCAAGTGCCTGTGGTGATCTGCACAAACCCTTCATGTGGAGCAAGGGTGGGCGGCCCTGACACAAAGCCTGGTAGAGAGGTGGGGAGGCGGGGCTGTGGGCAGATAGCTCTCTCTGTCTGTCTGTCTGTCTGTCTGTATTACATACATCTACACACATATTGACACACAACAGACACAGACACACATACAGTCACACACACACACACACACACACATGCACACACACACACACACACACACACACCACACACACACACACCACACACACACACACACACACACACACACACACACATTCATTTTTGATCAGGTTCCCTTGGTAAACCTGCGTGTGTTCACTGAGCTTGTTTTCACTCAGAACTCGTTTTTTTTTTCCTCTCACGGACAGTGCCGCACGTGTGTTGCCCCTTTCACGCCCCATTTCATTGAGACTTGGCAGCAGAGTTCCTGAAAATGACAGCAAAATCAAACATCCTTTTCTTCAGGCCACTTTGCCAAGGCAATGAAAAACAAACGTTTTTTTTCACGTCTGCTTTTCGATCCGGAAAACTCAAATACATCATCACTCGCAGGACTCGTAGTGTGACACAGGCAAGCACTCGTCTGACATCACATGATCTTGTCAACAAAATGTAACAGTGAAAAGTACTACTACTGCTACAGTCAGGCGCATCAGCTCTCGTATTACAGATTGCACAGATGGGAATCGTGGCATGCAAGAATCAGCTGAGCATGTGTGTGTGTGTGTGTGTGTGTGTGTGTGTGAACTTGCACGTGCGCGTCTTACATTTTGATCTATCGCAAGAAATGTGGACTTGTGAAAGAAATGGGGATTTTATCATTCCTTGAAAAACAAGATCATAATTTTTTCATTTATCTTCTAGGAAGATGTATGCGTGTTTGTGCACATGTGTTTGCAATGATAGAGTATGGATGGAATTTCAAATAGAACTGGTACTTGAAGAACCAATGATGGCACGTCAGTGTATTTAAGACCGCATGTCCCTGAAGGAAAAAAAGTCCCCGAGAAATGAAACGAAGAAACCTTCTGATTGTAAAAGGCATTTGTTACATTTATGTGTTCAGGTAATCTGTTTCATTTTGTGCATGTATTCTGGCACAGGAAGTACGAATTTGTCATTCCATAACACGTAGTTTGACCCAGTTTCATATCAATAAATAAACGTCCCCCCACCCCCCTCCTAGTTTCGTCTCTACTTTCCCCTAATTCCCCTGCAAGAGCCGACATAGGAGGACAGTATGGGGGAGGTAATCACCTTGGCTTCCAATCGGATTGTCGATCTGTTTGTTGTTCTATGTATTTGATTCCCCAATACACAGTACAACAACAACAACAGGGCAAGCGCCTGTGACAATCCGCTCAAGCTCTTTATAAGGAGCAGGAGTGGGCGGAGTGACGTAAAGCCTGGCGGAG
>JADBJO010002463.1:45443-55443 GCA_016801955.1 Conus betulinus
TCCTTACCCATGCGAGTGGATACCTTATTTACCCATGCGACTGCTACAAATGTGTTAAACATGTTTTGATTACAACAGGTGTCTGGTGGTAGTTTTGCTATTTAGTTTCTGTATATAGGTTCTATATTTTTCTTTGCACATAAGTTATGGCACAGTAAGTGCAATTTCAGAATTCTCTAATGCCTGACTGTTGATCAGTAAACAGCGTCTGAGGCAGTCTCCTTCCACTCCTTACCTCCCTGTCTCCGGCTCTTCACCCTCTGACTTTCTTTCCTTCGTCTCTCTTTCCGCCTCGTCCACTCACTCCTCTCTGTGTGTGTGTGTGTGTGTGTGTGTGTGTGTGTGTGTGTGTGTGTGTGTGTGTGTGTGTGCGCGTGTGTTCCTCTGTGTGTGTGTGTGTGTGTGTGTGTGGTGTGTGTGTGTGTGTGTGTGTGTGTGTGTTCCTGTCTGTCCTTCTGTCTGTCTGTCTGTCTGTCTGTCTGTCTCTCTCTCTCTCTCTCTCTCTCTCTCGTCCCTCTCTCCTCCTCTCTCTCTCGTCTCTCTCTCTCTCTCTCTCTCCCCTCCCCTATTCCTCATGAAGGGCCGACATAGGAGGACAGTATGGGGGCGGTAAGCACCTTGGCTCCCAAGCAGACTGTCGTTGTGTTATTCTTTGTATTTTGTTCCCACAATACACAGCACAACAACACAGCAAGTGCCTGTGGTGATCTGCACAAACCCTTCATGAGGAGCAGGGGTGGGCGGCCTGGCACAAAGCCTGGTACAGAGGTGGGGAGATGGGCAGATTGCTCTTTCTCTCTCCCTCTTACCATACAGACGCACACACACAACACACACACACACACACACACACACACACACACACACATACACACACACACACATACACAGACACACACACACACACACACACACACACACACACACACACACACAGCACGCACGCACACACAGAGACATACACACACAGAATTCATTGCAAATGTTGCTTGTTTATAAAGCTGGTCAAGAAGTCAACAAAAAATGTTGGTATGTGTCAAAAACTTCAAACAAACGTAATTGGGTTTCCTCTTTTAATGGTCAAAAAGTTACGTATATTAATAAATGGAAGCCATAGATTATGAAACAAAATTGCATGAATATAACTAATAAATGTTGGTTTTTCTGTTGGCTGTGGAATTCATGAAAAGCAAAATCAGATTTTATGTTTTCCTTGATTTAAATGCCTTTTTTCAACGAAAAGGAAAATAAGACAGCATAAGAATTGAACAACAAGAAGCGTGAAACTAAAGATGTTTTCCACTTCAGCCCATTTTACAAACACGCTGAAAACATTCATTGATGTATCATTTATCGTTTTCCCCTCTTCTCTCTCTCCTAGTCTTGTTTCCTCTACATAGAAGTGGTTTGTTGTATATTTTTACTGCCGCTATATGATCAGTCTTGACCTCATGAAACAGCTCGGGATTTCAGGCAAGAAGAGGACCAGAACTCTGAAGGCAATGGCAGAGGCAGCTGAAAAGAGTTCCAGCTGGATCTGGTCGCGAAGGAACACAAGTGAACGTCATAAGGCTCATGACCTGCATGAGGCCCTTAGAGTTCAGAAGTTCGGGGCCGAAACACTTGTCTAAGGGGGGAATTCTTCTCCGAAGACCTTCTGCTGTCAATCTCTCCTTAGTTTTTTTCCTACTTCTCTATTTATCCGCAGGTTGATTAATAGAGCCATTTGTTTTTTACCTTCTTTACATTTGTTCTTTGTGTTTCTCATTCCTACCTGATGAATAATTTCTGGCGTCAATTTGGTTAATTCTTTTGTTATAGTGTTGTTATTGATTGTAATTCACTTTGGTATTTCCATACTTTGCACAGTATGTCCTTTTTGACTGTGATCTCCCTTCATTCGTTCCTATTATATATTTCTTCTTGCACAGCATTTTACCATGTATATTTTCTGATCAGAAATGTGTGATATTTTGCACTGGTGTGGGAAGTTGTTGAACTAGGTGTAAAAGGGGCTTGGTAGGGTTGGGTGTGTTTATATGTGTGATTGTGCTCTTTGTGTGCTATTGATGTGTAAAGCTGCATACAGCGAGGTTTGATCTTACATAATTGTAATTGATACACCCTTATTATGTGCCTCCTGAATGAAGGAGAAGAGGGTGAGGGTGGGAAGGAAAGAGTAAAGGCAGGAAGAGAGTGGAAGAGGAAGGGTGTGTGTGTGTGTGCGCGCGCACGTGCGTGCGTGCATGCGTGCGTGTGTGTGTGTGTGTGTGTGTGTGTGTGTGTGTGTGTGTGTGTGTGTGTGTGTGTGTGTGTGTGTGTGCGCGCGCGCGCGCGCGTGTGTGTGTGTGTTCGACAGGTATATGACTAATATGACTAAACAAAACCAAATAAAGAAAACAAATGTCTTAGATTTTAAAACGTACATTAATGTGGAAACAACGTTTAAGCCCGAAACCAATCTTATCTTCTTTTTTGTGTGTGTTAAAACATCATTGAGATTTATAACTTGTATGTTTGCCTCTGCATTCCAAGAACACTTGCAGACAAACATTGCTCTGATCAGAAAATCATCTCAATAATGCAATCATCATTTCCCGAACTGTCAGGTGGTACCATCTTCTATGGCTGCCAACAGTAGTACCTCTATATTTGGTCTGAATGCTTCGTCTGTCTCTCTTCAGCTAACGGTGACAGTGCACTCTTGCTTACGATGCACATAAGAACAGAAGAGCTTTCAAACAGCATTTTCTCTCAGTTCATAGCTAATGGCAGTATGACTCTCCAGCCGCGTTTCAAGAAACAGGGCAGGACGAAGATGGTGGGAAGGAGCCGGGAGGCGGGCAAACAGGCTGTATCAGGGAGAGAACTCGCTTCGAACAGAGTTGTGGGTCCTTGTCTGGAGAACGCCATGTTGGATTTCACAAAGTTGACAGCCTGAGGGTGAACAGTATTGGCTGATCAGCGGTAGCACTACAGAGAACGCGAAACGTACATTTAGCATACAATGTCGATAGCACCGGTTTGGATAATCATTGTATTAATAACAAAGCATTGGACGGTAAAAGACTAGTAAGAGAAAAGATTCAAATCTGAAAGGAGACTTGACTGTCGAAAGTGGCCTCCGCTGTCAAAGCGTTCGTCCAGATCAATGATGAAATGTAAGGCACAGAAACCTTGCTCTTGTGAAGTGTTGGCAGATCAAACTCTGATCCACTCAGTGTCTGTTTGTAAATATGAAATGAAAGAAACACGCACTCACACAATCATCAAGATTCTGGAAGACGCTGTCACTAGCTGTCATGCTTGCAGTAGGAAGTCAACATAATGCTGACAGGAAAAGGACACACGCAACATGTTGGAAAAACCAAGCAATGTATGAAAAGCAAAACACTTTAGGATTTTATTTGAACAGTGGCAAGGAACGTGGCACATTTTTGGAGTAAAAGATCTACGGTTGTCTGGAGTCATCAGTACTCAATGACAAATAACTTGGTCGAATAATGCTCTGAACAAACGTCATTAAAAATCGAGCATTGAACATTGAGGAAATGGTCTTTTACAGTGCCCTGCATATTACAGCGAGGTTTGATCTCACCCCAGGCCGGAATAACTCAGTTGGTAGAGCGCCGGACTCGTAATCTTAGTGATCCTAGGGTTGCGGGTTCCAATCTCCGCCGGGGCCGTTTCGGTACACGGGGATTTTTCCCTCGGAGCTAACATTGGTTCTGACTCCATTTCCCATACAGTCCTTCGAATGAGACTATAAACCAAGGTTCTGTGTGTGAACGCACGCACAAACATCTTGCACACACGTAAAAATCCCATCACCAACTTTCGGAAGAGAAGGCCAGTTTGGCAGTTGGTATGGATGACACGTTACACATAGCATGCACCTTGCGTGAGAAATGGAAAGAATGAAGGGAAGTAAGGAAATTGAATGAACGATATGAATAATATTGACTGGATGACACGGGGAAACGACCGAATGAAGCGCCAGCTGGCAGCTTCGGTCGGCACTACCCAGGTAGGCAGCCCGTTGTGTAAAACGAGTGTGGATTGTAAAGCGTTTAGAGCTTGGTCTCTAGCCGAGAATAGGCGGCTATAAGTATTCATCATTATTACATTCTGTAAGTCAGAAATGGCAGACTTAGGCAGAATCGTTCCCTTTTCAAAAGAAAAGTATATTGTGCTCCATTTTTGAAAGTGAGGGAGATAACCCAGTGTCCAACTTTCAGGAGCGTCGACCATCTTTAATGATCAACAGAATAATCTGTGCACACTTTCAAATCCTCTACTTTCTTTGTCTCCATTATACCCCAAGAGATGTTGCGGTTAACGTGCTTTTATAGTTTCCACATGTTTCTACAAGTTTCAAAAACACAGCTTCTCTCCAGCGAACAGCAGTGATGACCCCCAGCCATATACCAACACACAGGACAATATAAAGATGACGAGAAGGAGCTGAGAGGCAGAGCATGTGAGCTGGATATGGGAAAGAACCGTCTTTATTTGGGTGTATTTGTCTGGGGAATACCGTATTGAATTCACTGTAGTCAGTCTGTGATTGATGGCTTACATCATTGATTAGTTAAACTAAAGAAGAACAGATTGCACTCGAAAGGAAGGATAATTGGGAAAATGTCTCCCAACTGATGGGTGATGGTGTTCAAGACAGTGTAGACGTGCTTTTGGGAAGTGTTTGATGATCATACGCGGCTGCGTTTGCATGTATGTTAATAGACTGAAATGAAACGAACACACACACACACACACACACAACACACACACACACACACACACACACACACACACACACACACACACATCCTTGAACACACACACAGTACAAAGGAAGAAAGCAGTCAGGAAGAAAGCTCACGTGTCACAGAAGAAGACGAGATAGCGATAGCGAGTTGCAGGCGAGTTTTCTCCCGTGTGAACCAAACAAGATATGGAGAGTCAAAAACTGCTTGCTTGTTTGTTTTTTTTTCTTCATATAGGACCTTGTATGGTGGAACATTCTCGGAGTATTAACAGCTGTCCTAAGTCAACACTATACCACTATAAAGCATTTTGATTGCTGCTCAGATTGAACGCCTCAATCAAATTTGTTTTCAACACTAAAAACGAGGATCTCTACTCTGTCCAGTATCTAATCTTTTCAAATCAAAACTGGCAGAGTCGGTAAGAATCCCCCTTTCTCCTTTCTCTTTCACAGAAAAAAAGAATTTGTACTTCATTTGTGTGAGTGTGTGATCCTTTGTCTCTCCACTTGCATAAATACCTGTGATACCGAGAATTTGCTTCTAGAAATCTGTCTTGCTTGATCCCTCAACTGATGCAGAGAAAAATCAAATAACCAGACATGAGCGTGGGCACCCAGTCTCCGAAGTCCGAACCTCCAGCAGCCAAGATTCTGCACAGCTGCCAGTAGAATCACCTTCAGTTAGTCAGAATGCGTCGTCTTTCTGTCCCTCACCCTACTATTATCCTTTTGTGCGAATAACGTCGCTGAAAGCGAGCACTTGCTGTAAAACTTTCCACGTCCACACAAAAAGAAAAGCTCTCTCGAAACACACTGTCGCTCTAGCTGGACGTTTTTGTCAGCAAACAGCAATATTGCTTTCTCTCGCCGTGTTACAAGAAACGGGACGAGACAGAGACAGCATGAGGAAGCCGGAAGGCTGGGCAAACAGATCGCACTAAAGAAGGAACCCTGTTCAAAACAGAGCTGGGGGTCCTTCTCTGCAAAGCATCATATTGGCTCCATTATAGCCAGTCAATAGCCTCAATAGCTGGAGGCCAAAAACTGTTATCTAGTGAATGGTAAACTTCCAGAAAAAAAGACTGTACATGTCTTATCAAGAGTATGACAGTCTTGTAGGACAATCTATCGAAAAGAAGAAGTATTAGTGTTTGTCAGGTTATTTGTACTTGTATTTCACAATCATACATGCATAAGAAAAAAGTGCAATAAATAATGCGTAAATAGCTCGTTTGCTTTTACACTTTCCTGCACATATTTCATAAAGATTTCTTCAGCGTGGGGAAAGGAAAAAAAAAGACAGAAGGAATTCTTATTCACGTTACACGCTGAGTGTCTTATCGTTCACTTTACTGGCTTTTGGCAAACAGAATTTATAAATCCAACAAGAAAATCCAAAAACTGTTTCTGATTTAGTATCATTTAAAAAAAAAACCGAACCAATAATGCCGTCTAGTCCAACGGCCTTGCGATTCTTAATTTTCCTAAGATTAAGCTACTTGCGTCCTCTGAATCATTGTCTTCGCATTGAAGTGCATGGTCAGTATTAACGTCCTTTGTTAAGTGTGCTTTGAAGTGGCTGTACCAACTGCGATTCTAATGGTATTTAGAGGTTATTTTCATTTCACAGCTATCTTATGCACGGTGTCCCAGAACTGTTTTTGAGTTTTCATAGATGCTAATAGTTCATTCAATAAGGCATAATTCATTCCTTCTCCTTCTTCCTTAGTAAATGCTTGTATACAGGCCTTGCTCAACAATAACATTTACGATCACCATCCTCTAGAGTACGTTTGTTTAGTAATCTGCTCACTCGCTTTTCATGAGCTTTGCATTTCATCTCAAACCAGGCCTGATCTTTATATTGTTTCTCACTGTGTACATGTATTTTTCATGCATTCTGCAGCTTTCTTAATACATTCATTAAAGGTTTTTAAAGCAGCATTAATGTCAGTCACAATCAGACTAATTGCGTAAACTATTTTCTCTGTCAAATTGTGATTTTTATCATCATAGTAAACATCAGCAACATCTTGATTCCAAACATACTTCTATACAGCCACGTCATTAACGATCGTCACATCGTGTTGCACGTCATCCGTACTTTTCATGAAAAAACTCACCGGCATGTAATCAGAATCGATTTGGATCGCATGTGTTTTTACTCACACGAATCACATCATAAAGAGAACAGATCACACAACATAATAGAATGCTCACTTACGCTGCACCTGCTGTTTTACACAAATGTATAGGGACCTTGGCGGTCACCATGACACATTCCACTAAGAATCCATAAATCCATTGTAGTGCACAGATTCAATAACAATTTACCGTATATAACTGACAGGTCATACGAGCAGCTACCTGCGCTTTAAGAATGACTGGTGTTCTGAAAATCTAATATTCCATCGCTGCCATATCCCTCACAGTGATGAGACATCTAAAATCCTGCTGTTCAGGTGAGCACATACTAATAAATGAATGTCACCACCCACAGATTAACGGAGTAACCAATTATGTATTCTTGTAATTATGCAATGCCATTTTTCACAATTGAAATGTGCATACTAAGGACAACCCTCAGGATGAACATAACATGACACAGGAAACACATCCTTGTTAAAGTTGAATATAATTTGGTAGCGTGTTCGTTTATAGCAAACACACTAAAGCTGTGGAGACTTAATGTCTACCTGTTTTGACGGAAGGTTCCAATTCATTTTTACAAAACCAAACAAACAAGACCTCCTGATTGCTTTCTTCGTTACTGTACTCCTGGAATATAGTTACTTTTATGTTTAAAAAAGAATTGAATGAATAAAATTAACAACAATTGTTTTTGACATGACAAATAAAATCAGACGACTTGACATAGAAAATGAAATCTTTGTTGGTAAATTAAAAAATCAATCCCATTAATATTTCAAGTGTAAAAAGAAAAATGTCAGTATTTGACTGAAGGTGTTATATACATCATCATCATTATTATATGCCTGTTACACATTACATCTTCCAACACGCGCGACGTCACACTCTTGTTTACTTGATTGCTGCAGTAACATCATGTGGCACATTACAACACGAACTGTTCTTTGCGGCTACTTTGGGGAACACACCTTCAAATTCTCGTGCAGCGCAAACATGAGTTTCACCGGACAGCAACCCTGGTGCTCCATTAGAATGTGCACCCTCGTGAAAATAGACGTCACAAGAAGGATGACATTTGGGCTGGCCATTTCCCCGTTGTAATTCTGTCAGACTGTGATCTCTGTCTCTGGAATATTTCTTTCCTTCTGTCAACAGCACCAGAGCTCTCTTGTCATCTTGTCTTGCCATTTCATGTTTCGGAGTCGTTTTTTTTTTTTTTTTTTTTTTTTTTTTTTTTACGAATGTTTGAATGTTAATTACGAATGTTAAACACACACACACACACACACACACACCCACACACACACCACACACACACACACACACACACACACACACACACTAAACGACCGATGACAGTAGAGTTTCGCTTCACCATTAAGACGATGGACTCTTTCAAATTCAATACCATCTGTCAGTCCAAATCTGTCTGTAAATAGATCACAGAGTAAACTCTCACAGTCACCACTAATTTCATTCTCTCTCTCCTGGACAGACTAAACAAAAGAAGGCTATTATTACGTAAGAACATCCTTCTAGGTCCTCAGATCTGTTTTCGTAACCGTCTATTTTAGACATCAAGTTCACTCTTGGTCTTTTGAAAGAGAGAGAGAGAGAGAGAGAGAGAGAGAGAGAGAGAGAGCGGACAAGACCTTCCCTCTACCCTCACAATATCTTCTCTCCTAAGGGCCAACCCCAGTCCCCCAAATAATCCCCTGGTCCACAGAGGACTGATCGTCCAGTGGCCGAGTGCAGTCTCGCAAGTTTAGTCAGTTTTTTTTTACCGCCACGTCATTGACAAGCAAGAGGACGAGGAAGGAGTGCAATTAGCAATCGTATCGGTTTCACCACGTTAGTAGGGCCCGTTTGATCGTGCCTGCATTATCAGGTCCTGTCAGTCGACGCAGCGAGTTAGGTGGTAACGGAGGCTCTGTCCAACCAAACCGCCGTCATCCGATGACGTTTCTTGACTACACAGAACCCGATCTGAGGCTCGCAAACCAAACCGGCCGTCACGGTATGGAGTGTTTGTGACTACACAGGATCCGTGCCACCTTATTTTGTAGAGGCTTTTTTTTTCCTATTGCTATCTCTATTGCTTATCCCCATTCAGATCATGCGGGTCTTGTAAGACCCACACCTGATAAAGAGGGTTTCAGCAGCTTATTCTTCAGCCGATGGCGTGGGTAATGCTAGACTCGTCGTTAAAATGTATAGGTCCTTGGGGAAACCGCGACTAATTACGCTGATATTTGATTGTGCCCATATATGAAATTTCTGTGACCAATGGCTGTTAAGACATCATTGACAACCTCCTAAGATTTTTTGAGCATAGCTCTATCCGTTTATAAGATATGATGTTTTTATTGAGTCACTGGGTCATGGATGACCTAGGAGCATGGTATTTAAAAGTTAATGTCTTGATAGTTCACTAGCTAACGATGAGGCTTTTAACTGTTGCTGTTCATTAGGCTGCCCCTCATCTTGTTTGACCATCTGAAATTATGAAGAGACTGTGATTTGGCTAAAGACAGGGCATTGTTCTTTTTCTGTTCATAGCCAGTTGCCTGTATGTTTCACTATGTTTAATCATTAAGAGAGGAGATGCTAAAATGTTTTACACAGCTTGCATAGACGGTCTCTACTACTCCCCCCACCACACACATCCTTCCTGCTATCTCCCACTTATCTCCCTGTCTACGTCCTAATTTATTCTTGCACGGTCACGCGGCGCGCAAACACACACACACACACACACACACACCACACACACACACACACACACGCACGCACATACACACCACACACATGCACATGCACACACACACGCACATTACACACACGCACACACCACACACAACACACACACAAGCAACACACACAAACACAGCACAACACACACACACATGGGGACAGGTTGCATTTTTTATTTTTAAACACTGATTTGAAGCGGGTCTGTTAGGTAAAACACAACACGCATTGCGCCAGTGTGTAGAGAGGGCACACAAACACCGTCACACCACACAATATTGACCAATTCCATGGCCAGAAAAAACATAAACCAGAACTTTAGTTGCAATA
>JADBJO010002463.1:60443-80443 GCA_016801955.1 Conus betulinus
CCTCTCTCTCTCTCTCTCTCTCTCTCTCTCAGATCTAATTTATGGACTGTCGGAAAAAGTAAAAATCAATTGATCACCCAGTGCAAATGTGAATCTGGTTCACGTTTTCTGGCAATGGAATGGGTCAACATTGTGCCGCCAGTCTGTCTTCCCTCTCTAACACTGGCACAATCTGTTTTGGTGTTTACTAACAGACCCACTTGAATTCAGTTTTATCAACCTGAGTGTTTTTGGTCCCCATGTGTGTGTGTGCGTGTGTGTGTGTGTGTGTGTGTGTGTGTGTGTGTGTGTGTGTGTGTGTGTGTGTGTGTGTGTGTGTGAGTTTTGTGTGTGTGTGTGTGTGTGTGTGTGTGTGTGTGTGTGTGTGTGTGTGTGTGTGTGTGTCTGTGTGTGTAGACATTGATGCATCATGTGCAAAACATTTCAGCATCTTCTGTCCTAATGATTAAACATCATGAAACATACATATAAACACGCTATGAACAGTAACAGTAAATCCTTGCCTTTAGCCAATGCTCCTTCTCTTCATAATTCAACATGGTCCAAGAAAGCTGCGAACATCCCGTGAATAGCAGCAACAAAAGTCCCATCGTTAGCTGGTACATCATGAAGACATAAAGGGCAGTTCTGTTGGACACAGCCTCAGTGACCACCTATCCCTCTGCTTTGATGACCAGGACCTGATAATGCAGTCACGAGCAGTGGCGTGCCTGGCTTGATTAATGGACTTGGTGGTCCTCCAGCTGTCATTTACATGGACGGGAGACTCCACTACGGCCACTGACGATTGGTCGTGTGTGAATCACAAGATTATTGAGGACAGCGGTTGTCCCTTAGGAGAGAAGATATTGGATGGGTAGGGGGGAAGTCTTGTTTGCTCTCTCTCTCTCTCTCTCTCTCTCTCTCTCTCTCTCTCTCTCTCTCTCTACATTACGTTCATAAGGAAGAACGTACCGAGAAGCATTAATGTATAATTAAGATAGAATTCTGCATGTACATACTGTCATGGAAGAATGTTTTGTTGCTGTCATGGTAGATTTTGTTCTAATTATATAAAATTGATTTATTTCTTGTTGTGTACTCATGTGGATAGGCTGATGGCCTCACATTAAAGTCACAAGTCACGAGTCTCTCTCTCTCTCTCTCTCTCTCTCTCTCTCTGTAACGCAGTCAAAGAAAGGAAAACAAAGGCAAAGAGAGAGAAAAGAGAGAACGGTGTCTATTCCAATCACAAGCGCACTCACTGCTGACACTTACAATCCGTGAACGATATGGCGAATCCACAGCCCCCTACCCCACCCCCTTACCACTCATTCCCACCTGTCACTGCACCTGTCTGTTCACCTGATGGTTCCCGCTGTTCAGCTCCCTCCACACCAAACCATCCCCTCCATCCCTCCCTGCCAGAACCAAGACCTGCCCTTCCCCTCCTCCCACACCCATCCGAACTCTGTAACACTGCACAGTTCCCTTTATTCCGCAACCCCAATGAACCCCAAACTTTCCCTGTCTGTCTGTGTCTGTCTCTGTCTGTCTGTCTGTCTGTCTGTCTGTCTGTCTCGTCCCCCTTCATCCAATTAACAAACAGTCAGGGAACATGAAAACCCGCTTGTCAGCTGATATTAAGTGGATTTGTTTCACATTTTGTGGCAGTTGAATACGTCAAATTCGTTCCAGCAAAGTTTGTTCACTCTCTCAAACGGACGTAATCGCGTTTCAATGTTTATTAACAGACCAACTTTTTTTCTGCATGTTCCTACAAGCGTAAAAAAAAAACAACAATTTCCATCAAGTTGACGTTTGCCAGCAAACAGCAAACGTGATCTCCAGCCATGTTTCAGAACACAGGACAATATAAAGATAACGTGAAGGAGCCGTAAGGCATTGCATACAGGCTGGATAAGGGAGAGAACCCTCTTTACTTGTGTGCACTCGTCTGGAGAACTCCCAGATGGATTCAGCATAGCCAGTCCGTAGTTTATGGCCAGCATTATTGATTACTCAGTTGCCAAACAAAAGCAAAACAAAACAAACAACAACAATAACAAAACCTCAAACAAACAAAGAAAACGAAAACGAAAACGGAAACCTACCGTTCTTTGATCATGTAAGTTAGTGTGTCCATCATGTCAGCAAAAAGTAGAACAACACTCGACTTTTACAGAACAGGTTGCTTTACTTACAACATCCGAATAGGAAATTGTTTGTTCGAAACCTCTTTCTACAGATGAGTGGCAGGATTTAAGGCATCGAAGACTTGCATCTGGGTAGATGTTTGCTTAATACACGCAGCCACATTGCATGTTTGTTTGCTAGATAAAATAAAACGAACAGACATTCACGTACACACACACACACACACACACACACACACACACACACACACACACACACACACACACACACATAATTAGCGCATGGCAAAATATCGCCAGAAACTCACGTGTGTGTAAACAGAAAGTCACGAGAGAAGCAGGGGGTATATTTGCATTTCATCTCTGTGCAATATTTTGTCTCTTCACTCTGATATACCAGTCATACTAAACATTTTGCGTGTGTCTTGCTTAATTCCCCCAAGTAATGCAGAGAACAGTTAAGTGAGCAGACACGAGTGAGAGCACCCCGTCTCCACATTGCCATTATCCAGGAGCCAGCGTTCTGTACAGCTGCCAAGAAACTCACCATCAGTAAATCTGAATGCGTCGTCTTTCTTTCTCTCACCCCACTATCCTTGTGTCCGATAAAAGTCGCCGAAACCGAGCACATACTTCAAATCTTTCCACTCATACATAAAAAGAAAAGCGCTCTCAACACACACTTTCCCTCAAGTTGAACCTTGTTGGCAAACAGCAATATGGCTCTCTCGTCTTGAAAGGGGACAACACGCACATGGCATGAAGAGCCGGAAGGCTGGGGCAAACAGATCTCACCAAGGAAGGAATCCTGTTCACATAGAACTAGTGGCTCTTCTCTGCAGAACAACATATTGCCTCCATTATAAGCAGTCAATACCTTTAAAAGCCAGGGGGCGAAGCTGTCCACAAGCCAATAGTAATCTTCAAGAAGAAGACTGTACGTATCTTTCTTGGCCTGAGTATGACAAGGTAAGTACATGTCTATATTACAATCAGCCATGCATACAAACAAAAACAGTGAAATAGGGTTCCAATGTTTGCTTGTTTCTTACTCTTTTCCACGCAGTAATTGACAGATATTTGTTTAACAAAGAAAAAAGGAAGCAAGTCCTTAGCTTAAATGCCATGTGACATATGGTTAGTCATTGCTGGTTTAGTGTCTTTGGACTTAAAATCCTACACTGAAAGTTTGATTACTGAAGTCTATTCACTGAAACTTTTCAGTTATAGGCAACCGCGCCATTCTGACCCAATGCCACCGAAGAGACTGTGCTTTGTTTAGCACTGAAAAAAAAATAAAAGAAACTCTTGAAATCAAATTCAGAACACTAAATTTAAACCACGACCAAGGAATGAAATTCCTGCAACTGTACTCTGTTCAGCAAAATGGATCACCGGAAGAAAAATGAACAAGCCCGTTGAACTCAAACTCAGGAAACTAGGTTTAGACCGTGGCCCAGAAAGAAATTGGATCCCTTAAGATATAACTAGATCCTGAGCAGTGTCATCTTCGTTCTCCTGCCTGTCCCCATTCCCAGCGTCAACAGTGGGCATCCTAGTTCTCTCGCCTGTTTAAAGCTTTCAGCATGACTAGTGATCCCCTCCGTTTTCCACTCTATTCCAAGTTCCTACTATTCTCAGTGGTCGCCCCAGTATTCCTCTGTGTCCCCTCTGCCCAGTATTCCTCTCTGTTACCCCCCCACCACCCCCCCCACCCCCCCCACCCCCCCCCCCCCCCCCCCCCCCCCCCCCAGTGTTCACATTGGTCATCCTAGTATTCCTGTCTGTTCCCACGTCCCAGTGGTCACATTGGTCATCCTAGGTCTTCTGCCTGTGTCCCAGCCCCTGGTCTGAACTGTGGTCACCCGAGTTCCCCTGCATGCACCCTGTCCCCAGAATGATCATTGATTAATGTGGTCCAGGTATGATTAAGGTACACCAAAGCCTGTAAATATAAGAACTTGAATCTTGAAAACAAGAAAAACCAAGAAGAACCACACGAACAATACGAACAACAACAACAACAATAATAATAATAACAACAAACAACAACAATAATAATGACAATAATAATGATAATGATGATATTAATAATAAGAAGAATGGTAATACCACCACCACCACCACCAATAATAATAATAATAATAATAATAATAATAATGGGTATTTCCTCCTTCTCAGAGAGCTCAATGCTCTGGACAGTAAACGAAATGCACAGTAACACACACACACACACACACACACACACACACACACACACACACACACACACACACACGTACCCCCCCCCCCCCCCCATTCATCAACACATTGATAGACAGCAGATCAGGTTAGATAAGTTAAAGTCAACCAGTCACCCTGAATCCAGATTCTGAAAACATCTCTTTCATATTTCACCTGTAGTTCAACAACGTCCATGTACCCTATCAGTGCTCAGGTAGTGTATGAGATATACTTCATTCATATTATCAATTTTCTTTGTCTATATGTTTGTTTGTTTTTCTCTCTGTCCATCTGTTTTCTTTATTTCTTCCTCTTCTTACTTTTCTTCTTCTTCTCCTTGTTCTTCTACTTTAAATGATAAATATTACATTAAAGGATAGCTTGATCCAAAAAAACAATTCAATGTGACACCAGATAACATTTTTTGAACTTCACACACTCACTGTGCGACATGTTCTCTGTCTGTCTGCCTCACATACGAGAGAGAGAGAGAGAGAGAGAGAGAGAGAGAGAGAGAGAGAAGAGAGAGAGAGAGAGAGAGAGAGAGAGAGAGAGATATTGCCATTTTTTGAATCTGCTAGAAGGGAGCAAAAGCTCCGAAATACGTGACCATGCTGTGTGAAAACAATGATGTCTTCACTATGGGGCTGACCATGCTGTGTGAAAACAATGATGTCTTCACAATGGGGCTGACCATGCTGTGTGAAAACAATGATGTCATCAGTATGGGGGCTGACCATGCTGTGTGAAAACAATGATGTCATCAGTATGGGGCTGACCATGCTGTGTGAAAACAATGATGTCATCAGTATGGGGCTGACCATGCTGTGTGAAAACAATGATGTCATCAGTATGGGGCTGACCATGCTGTGTGAAAACAATGATGTCATCACTATGGGGCTGACCATGCTGTGTGAAAACAATGGTGTCATCAGTATGGGGCTGACCATGCTGTGTGAAAACAATGATGTCATCACTATGGGGCTGACCATGCTGTGTGAAAACAATGGTGTCATCACTATGGGGCTGACCATGCTGTGTGAAAACAATGGTGTCATCACTATGGGGCTGACCATGCTGTGTGAAAACAATGATGTCATCAACATGGGGCTGACCATGCTGTGTGAAAACAATGGCGTCATCAAATGCGGCTGTTCAGACACCTACAAGTAGGTTCTGCTTCCAGTGGGACCTGCAGGATTCAGACAAAAACAACAAATGCGCCCAGTTCCAGAAGAAGCTGTATGTTGTCAGTAACTTATTTTTCAGAAAGTTTGAAAGTTTAGGTGAGACTTTCTTTCTCTCTTTAAGCTCAGCTCCCAAACGTGATCATCTTTCCAAGATGGAAGGGCTGATCTGTCTCAGCTTGTTTTCGCTCGGTGTCCAGTTGCTTTGTTTATTCATATATATTGATTGCTCTGTCAGCCAGTGATCCTGTGAATATAAACCAAAGAGTTTACAGTAGGGCGCGTAGAAATGGACAGCAATACCATGAGGATCAACAAAACTCATTTTCCCCGAAGATGGAGTACGGCTGCCTTAATGGCAGGATAAAAAAATGGTCATACACACAAAGCTCCACTCCCTTTGTCAGGTAGATGGGATTGATCCTTGCCTGTCTATAGAAGGAGTGTCTGCAGGAGCATCAGCCTGCGTACGCAAAAAAAAAAAAAAAGTGTCTGGATGTCTGTCTTTATGTGTCCGTTTATTTATGTGTATTCTCTTTGGATCACACTCTCGTTTCCAAATGGATATAGAGTTATGTTTGTATGTATGTGCATGCATGCCAGAGAGAGAGAGAGAGAGAGAGAGAGAGAGAGAGAGAGAGACTGACACTGACACTGACATTTTTTTATTGTCCGTTTAGCAGTTAAGCCTTTTAGACATGGGGGCTGGCAAATGCATTCACCGATACAAAAAACGAACATTTCGTGCGTACACACACACACACACACACACACACACACACACACACACACACACACGTCCTCACCTTTCCCTTCGTCCCACCCCCGCTACCTTTCTACTATTGCCCCCAACATCCATAGCGCCATACTCACACACACTTGACCACTAACCCTTCCCTCTCCCTCCCCCTATTCCGCCAGCCCACACACCCTTCCCTGCCCCCCCCCCCCCCCGCCCTCCCCAGAACATCCGCACATTGGATCATCTTATGTTAACCGGTATTTTGCTCAATTATCTTTTTTCTCACATACATGGCTTCAGCTATGTATTTAGCCACTTCTTTAACAACACGTTCATTGTTATTAGTTAACACAGAAGCAACGCTAGCTTTATTTTGGTGGAATGAACGAGTAGTCAACACACTGCAGCTTTTACCTTTGTCAGCATAAGTAGTACAATGAAACAAAAAATGTTTCTTCGTTTTCTAATTCATTTCCGCAAGATGGGCAAATGGCGTCATTCGAATATTCATAACTTAAGAACCATCGCTTACAGTTTTTCAGACCACTAACCCTTAACCTAAATCTGGGCCAAGCTGATTCTGTGCCATTTATTTGCAACTAATGTTAGGTACTTTTCTGCCTGAGAAATGTTTTTGAAGGAACAGAAATATCTATATTTATCGTTATTATCTATTTCTGCATGCCAATTTAGTTTGAAACAGGAAACGAGTCTCTCTTGAATTCTGTTATAAAACCATATTCGGAAAAAACTCCCTGGTTCAGCCAAACAATAGCAAAGCCATTTTCAGTCCGAGTCTTTTGTACTTCTGACACCCAATTAAAGGGACCAGATTCGTGCCGTAACAGAAGCATTTCGTAGGCTTGCCTACATATTCTCGACATGGGGAGTCTGACTAGTTTTTAACCAGTATTTGATGCCCAGTTTCTCCATACATCAGTTTATTTGATGTATGTGGGGGTACATTCAGATATCTTTTTATGGCAAACGTGTGGACATTTTCAATCTGTTTACTGTCTTGTTCTAATCGAGAGAGAGAGAGAGAGAGAGAGAGAGAGAGAGAGAGAGAGAAAGAGAGAGATGGTGTATGGGATGGGGTCGGTGAAAGGTGCTGAAGAATTGCAAAAATGGGGTGGATCTGGAGGAAAAAGAGATCAACAGACGGCAGCTGGGAGGATGGAGGGAGGAGAAGAGGGTAGGGGAGGGGTGGAGTGGAGGGAGTTGGAAGGGGTTGAGGGATGGGGGGTGGGGGGGGGGGGGGGGATGTGGAATATGTCTTTGAGCTATAGACATGACCAGTGAAGGAAAATAAGAAAATGAGATAATACAATGATAGGTATAATAGTTATAGCGGAAACAGAAAAAACGTTCAGTTTATGGGCCGAAATCCATTGAAAATGATCCGTGACGTGTACGACATTGTCATTTGAAATCCCAAGCCAAAAGTATCTGTCTGGATATCTATGATTACATCTCTGTATTTATGTGTCTGTCTATCTCTTTGTCTGTACCCTCCCCCCCCCCCCCCGCTCTTTAACACTCTCTTCTTTAAATATGTATCTCTCTGTGTGTACGTGCGTGCACACACACACGTGTGTGTGTGTGTGTGTGTGTGTGTATGTGCCGCGCGCGCGCATAAAAGATACAGAGAAAAAAAGAGAGAAGACAAAAAAGACCCCTACCCAATCTCTCGTCTTCACAAATCCCTGGTCCACTGAGGACTGATCGTCAGTGGCCGTAGTGCGGTCTCCCGTCCACGTAATTGACAGCCCAAGGACGAGGAAGTGGATTGATCAAGCCAGGCACAGCACTGATGGTGCCTGCATTATCGGTCCTGGTCATCAGGCAGCGGGATGGCTGGGTCAGTGAGAGTCCACCCAACACACCTGCCCCTTGACGGCGGGGCGCTTGTCGTCAGTATATTGTTCACGTCGTAGGTTAATAACAGTGGAGACAGATGACACCGACATACATAACACTGGTGGTGCAAACGCTTACCAGCCCCTTTCTGCCTGTTCGTTTCCTTGTACATTCGCCGGTTCATGCACTCGCTAAGACACATCGGCATACAACACAGATACATGATTTTAGAGTAAACAAAAAGCCTTTCATATGAAGAGTTGACGCGACATTCTACACACTTTCTTCCACGCCATTTTCGTGTAGGTTTGCGTACATACAGAAGTCAATTGCGAACTGTTGGCACAGGTTAGTGATGTTTTCATCTGAGTAATTAGTTTGTGAGAATTAGAAGTAACAGATGAAAAGCAGATACATCAAAGGCGTTACATTTATCAAAAATGATTGCGATAGACATATACGAAATATAACATCAATCATCGGCTGAAAGGTTACGGTAATCTTCATGATTTACCATTTAAACGTCACTACGCGCAGCGTCATCATACATATTTTATCATTTAAACGTCATTACGCGTAGTGTCAGCATGCTAGATTGTTTCACGTTCGTCAAACTCCCAAAAAAACAGGTATCGTTGGCATTATATAAAGACATACCATAGTCAACAATTCCATGGTATTTTCACCACCAAGAGTTAAAAAACGAAAAATCCAACAGCACACACCAAAACACCCAGCAAAGAATAAGCAAAACAAAAGAAAAAGTGGTAAAGAAATAAGTTGCTGAAAAACTAAAATAAAGTATGAAACATAAGGGTAAATCTTTCGCCTTTGTTTGAGAACCTGTTTAAAGACGCAAGGGAGATCAAAAAGTGTCAACGGTCAGAGTGGTCAGCTCAACTGTTGGATAAGCCAAGCATTTTCAGCAGCTAAGGATTGTGTAGGACAGCCTTTACTTGGATCTCGTAAGAGATGCAGTCTCCCACTGAATGATGAACGGATAACATGCTGAACAAATTAGTATAGGAAAAAAACAAGTGCAGGCTAACAATTCTTCCATCATTATAATAAAGACTCGCCAAAGATGTGAAGAAAATAAAAGGGGGCACAATCTAGCAGTAGGGCGAAACACGTGCTGGCTAAGAATCCCTCCATTACACTAATGACACGGCAAAGGTTAAAAAAAAAAGGGAAATGAATTAAAAAAAAAAAATGGCGTGGGGGTGGGGGTGGGGGTGGGGGTGGGGGGGCGGAGGGGTGGGGGTGAGGGTGGGGTATGAGGAAGGAACAGGAGAAGAAAGAAAGCGAGAAAGAAAAATTATGGAAATAATCATATTGTAAACATCAACCCTTAACTATCGTCATCCATCTTGAAGACAGAATCATGCATGTCGCCTGCTCCAAGGTCTGTCGCCTGCTGGATCGGACTTAACAGGGAAACGCAGCTGACTGTGTCTGTCTACATATACACCCACACTTATACTATGGTCGCTTTACCCTATCCCCCCCCCCCCCCCTTTTTTTCCCCTCTCCTTCACCTCTCCCCTCAAGACACAGGGGACCAAAAACCATCCATGGCAATCAACTAAAATAAAGTAGATCTGACTGTAAACATTGAAATGTGATTATGTCAGTGTAAGAGAACAAACTTTGTTCGAACGTCTGTAGTCTATTCTATCGCCAGAAGATACGAACCAGATCCACATTTACATCAGTTGATTAACTGATTTTCACGTTCTCCGACTGTCAGTTGATTGGATGAGTTTGGGAGAGTGGGTAGGGAGCGGGGGGTAGGAGAGGATGGGTGGGTAGGTAGAATGGGGATGTGTGTATACATCAAGCTGTGGGGGGGGGGGGGGGGTGGAGGTGAAGGTAGTGTGGGTGCTATGAGACATGGGGTTATTGTGAAGGGGGAGGTTAGAAGAAGGAAGGGGAGAGTGCTGGGGTGTGGGGATTTGAGGGACGGGGCGGGAAGAAGAGGATTGGATGGACAGGGAAGAGTGGAGACAGGGGGAGATGACAGAAGGGCAATAGGGTCTGGCAGAGGTCACTGACTGTCATTTAGGTACTGGGGGTTGACAGTTAAAATTTGGACGACTGGAGCAAAGGCATGGCTGTCTCTTGTCTACCCTTTTCTTTGTCTCTGTCTCCCTCTCTCTCCCTGTCTCTCTCTCTCTCTCTATCTGTGTGTGTGTGTGTGTGTGTGTGTGTGTGCGTGCGCGCGCGCGCGCGCGCGCGCGCGCGCGTGTGTGTGTGTGTGTGTGTGTGTGTGTGTGAAACCCTCCTTGCACGTATTTTCTCTCCCAAGGGGCATCCCCAGTCCCCAATAATCCCCTGGTCCACACAGGACTGGTCGTCAGTGGCCGTAGTGCAGTCTCCCGTCCACGTAATTGACAGCCCGAGGACGAGGAAGTGAACTGATCAAGCCAGGCACAGCGCTGATGGTACCTGCATTATCGGGTCCTGGTCATCAGGCAGCGGGATGGCTGGGTCAGTGAGGGTCCACCCAACACACCTGCCCTGGATGTCTTGACGGTGCAGTGGCTAACGGCAGCTACTAATCATCATGGTGTGCTCACATCTATTGTTGATTGTCTTTAATCGTGAGGACAGGAGACAGTGAATATGTAACAAAAGAAATACAAAAACGCTCATCAACCATGTGTCCCTTTTCGCTTTTTTTTTTTTATTCTCCTGTCGCATTTTCTGTACAACCGCAATGGCACTGCACACACGCTGCTTATTCCGACCCTTTGTATACAGCCAAAGCCCTGTCCATTCCACCCCATCAGTAGCACAAACAATCCACAGGGACGAGTCAATGTCAAGTCGTCATCAGGCAACCCTCTGGAGGAGACATTGCACTGCTGCTGAGTCACTTTGGTTATATGTTCAGTGGTGCCAGCTACAATCTCTACCCAGAACACCAACTACTAAGCCCCTAACCGATGACAATAATTGCCTAGTCGCAGAGCTGGCGTGAGTGAGCTGTCCCTCCAGAAGGCCACCATGTCAGTTCATTGACTGTCCCCAAGATTTTGTTGATAATGGTGACCCTGACAAAATCAACCAAGGCCATAAACGTGGAGAGGCAATTGAAACTGACGTCGCCTTGAGAGCAAGGCATGAAGGGCTACAGAATTGGGGACTTTCTTAAATGCTGAGCCGTGAGGATGCAGGTGATGCCACGAATTCTCATGCCGGTTTGAGACTGGCTGACAGGGCCGTACTCTACACTTATTCTCATAACATATCCTGGCGTCATCAAGGTCTGAGAGATACAGACACCTGCAATGTTGGTTAGGAAATTTGAGAAACCTTCTCTGAGACGTGAGTGGATGAAACTGGACTGAGTGATCTCAGTCTTCCCAGCTGAGCCCATAGCAAAGTCAACTCTGGGTAGAAGCTGGTTGGGGCAGAAGAATACCGCGATGACGTGCACTCACCACAGTGACACGTCCACACACACACACACACACACACACACACACACACACACACACACACATACATACATACATACATACACACACACACACACACACACACACACACACACACACACACACACACACACACACACACACACACATACACACACACACACGGAGCCACATTTGTAGTACAGGTGTGGGGGAGAAACTGAAAGTGGAAGGAGGTGAAAGTAAATTAAAATAAAACTATGTTCTGGTGTCGTTAACATTAGAGATAGTTGAAGATGTCGTTTTGCGTCAAACAACGGTCGAGATTAATACTAGCTACAAGCAACGGTAAGCTGATGCATTTTTTTAAAAATCCTGATTTCCCTTTTAGTCCCGTCATTATTACTGCTAGATACATACAGGTTGAGTCTATGCACAGCGGACGGAGGTGAAACAGGACGGTAAAACACCAGGGTTTAGTGAAGTGATAAGGGTGCCGGCTGGCCCAGTGGTAAAACGTTGATTTTGCAGTCAGGCTTTGTGAGTTTGAATCACTACATTTGCTGTTGTTCTTCAATATGTTGTCGTTCTGGTGGTAAATGCGAAATGCTAAACAGGTTCACTGTCTCAGATTTTCCTTGGGTGTTCACATCCATCTACCTACTTTTGATGGGTGTGATTGTTAAACCTGCATATGATCAACTAATGTATAGATAATGGCTGAATCGTCATCAAATCCGGTACATTGAAACCATACAATATTTTGCTGCTTGAAAAAAAAAGTGGATATTCACACAGTGGGCATCTTCTTCCTTCAGATAAACTAGTCTGCCACAAGCATACTTCTCAGAAGAATGTAAGGATCGCTCTTTATTTTTTGACTTTTTAAAAACGATGTTTTTAAAAAGTAATCCTTCGATTAACACGTAAAAATGTCAAACAACTCAAGCATCCGTCTGAAAACTCAAAAACTGTCCAACAACTAGAATTGTAGTGCAAGTATGTCAGGTAAAATGCTCATAACCAATCTTTCTGGATTCGAAGCTAACATACTTCATTTTTAATTTCGACAAATACACTTGTATTTTGTACTTGTTAAGCAGCAGGTTATAGAATACTGTAAAACATGACTGATCATTTTTTTTTATTTGCATGCATTTATGAAATATTTAGCGAAACGTACATGAGTGAAGTCGAAGACAGTATCTATTTCACAGTGAGCGAGTATCTTAACATCACCATTTCCCAGTTCAAGTTTACATTCTGTGCATTATTCCATTTCAGTTTTACATTGGCAACGTGTTCCAAACGTATTGTACAACGTGAAAATCTCAGTAATAAATGAAGATTAGTCTGTCTTTCTGTTTCACAAAAAAACTCATATTTCATTAAATATTTCCATTCTGTAAGTGCTGTATTCTTGGCAATTATTCCATAAAACAACTCAATCTGGATCTATTTTTAGTTTTATTTCTTTTATACTATGGGAATCATAAAATACCACTTTCAAGTGAAGAGTGATATCCAGTTTGTTAGTCCATGTGTAATAACATTTGGGTGTCCATCTGTATTTATCTTAAAAATCGTAATAAACCGTAGTTTCTTTGCACACTGTAACACAAGTCAAATTGTTAATTTTTTTTTTGTACTCGGTGCTGCGTTTGATCGAACTACAAAAATATGTGTATGTATTTCTAACAGGTCGTACGCATCCATTATATGATAGAAAAATTGTTTTTACTTTATGATTGCACTTACATTCTTCGAAAGTGAAAAAAAAAAGAGCTATGTGCCCGTTAGTAATGTACATTACGTGATTTGGTTTCCAACTCTCAGATTTTTACATGATACAAAAAGTTATGTAACTAAAATAAATTCTCTGTATGCCTCTAATGTACATTTTCAAAATAGATTTATCTTATCATTTGTTGGCAGAGACTGACCATCTATTTCAATGTTTTCTGTTCCTGAAAATGAAGAGGCTGCTTTTCTTTACTTTACTGATAAAATAATAAACTTATAATATTAACAAATTGTTTTATATCAGTACGCCCAGCTCTCCGTGTGTTATGTGTTTGATCACCGTCTTTCGACTTAATCTGTCTTGATCCCAACAAATTTGAAACGCATCAAATGTAAGTGTTTGGTGAAGGTGTTGGGTGCATTTGGCAAAGGTGTCCATAGCGAGTTATTTTAGGAAGAATTGAAGATAAAAAAAAAAAAAAAAAACGTTCTACCCAGTAGTGTGACTGATCTTTTGAACAAAAGCAAAATTTATGAATTCTTCACTCCATAGGCACCGTAGCTTGTACTGGTAGGCATTGAAAATTAAACTCTCTCTCTCTCTCTCTCTCTCTCTCTCTCTCTCTCTCTCTCTCTCTCACAACACAACACACATACACACGCGCGCACCTTCCCCCACGCACACATCCACACGCACGCACATACACACACACACACACACACACACACACACACACACACACACACACACGTAGACACATGCACACATCACACACATACAGGCGCGCGCGTGTGTGTGATAGAGTATGAAATCAAACCGTAAAGCACTTACAGCTTTGTCTCTGGCCCGGGATAGGCTCCATGTAATTATTCATAATAATAAAACTTCATTCCCGTTTCTCCCCATTGTTGGTTCCATTCTGCTTGTTTTTTTTTTTTCTCCCTTAATTCCACACGGAGTCATTGAGGCGTTAACTGAAGAAGAGTCCACCAGGTTCCTTCACTTCTGACAGTTGTGTGTCGAGGCTTGGGGTTTTGGCAGGTGTTTTCCCTGTCCGTTCTGCTATCTTGTCAGCCCAGCTTTTTTTTTTTTTCTGTCATCCTACCTGTCTCTTCTGTCGTCCCATCTGTCTCTTCTGTCATCCCATCTGTCTCTTCTGTCAACCCATCTGTCTCTTCTGTCATCCTATCTGTCTCTTCTGTCATCCCATCTGTCTCTTCTGTCAACCTATCTGCCTCCTCTGTCATCCCATCTGTCTCTTCTGTCAACCCATCTGCCTCCTCTGACATCCCATCTGTCTCTTCTGCCACCCCATCTGCCTCTATTGTCACCCCATCTGTCTCCGTTGCCACCCCATCTGTCTCTTCTGTCACTCCATCTGCCCTCTTCTGTCGTTCCATATGCCTCAATTCCTCAACAGTTCCTTAGAGGATTGTTTCAGCAAGTTCACTGGATCTTGTTATGCAGCCGTACCAACGTAGTTTTCTTTTCTAAACTGACGTCCGTAGAGCATAGTTCTGGTCCAAAGTGCTGTTTGATGCTTGGATGCACTTGTTCACTGGCAAACATGATCAGTATACCTGATGTTTAGTGCTTAGTGAAATACCTCCTTTCGATGAATTCGATGTTTTTCTGGATCTGCTGCGGAGGTCCATGTTTGATACGCATACAGAAAGGTGTAAATATCAAAGTAAGCAGGAACTTGATCCTGTGTTTCATGGAGATGTTATTGTCCTTTTCTACAGGTGTGTAGTCTGGGACAGTAGTGATACCCCTGCTGCCCTGCAAAGGTTTCTGATTGGACCCCTCTTTGCTAAAAATGGATCTTAGGTAATTGATGTTGAACAGTTCCTAGCTTCTGTCTATACACAACTCTGTGAGTGGTGATGGTGGTGTTGTGGATGGCTGTAAACTTAGTCCCATCGGCGCCGCTGTCCATGCCACGTTTTTGCTGATACTTCATCCAGCCTTTCAACTAAATCGGTGAGCTCGTGTTCGCTGCCATCTATGTCCTGTGCAAAGCGGTTTGTTATGGTTCTTCCTCCAATGCCGACTTTACTGACACGATTTCCAAGTGCGTCAGTAATGTTGTGTTCCACGAATGTGTTAACAAAGTAGGAGGATAGAATGCGGCCCTGGCGAACTCGACTGGACCACGGAAACATTCTCAAAAATACGCTGTTTTAGCACAGCACTGTTCGCTTTGGAATAGAGTTTAACTGGTGTTGATTAGCTTTTGTCCGATGTTAGATTTTCTTCTTCGTAGCCCAAAACGTTTCTGTCAGCCGTTGTTGAATGCCTCCTTGAAGTCTATGAAAACATAGCATGCTCCTCTAGTGTTGCAGATGCTTTTCGCAATGGGTATGCGGTATAAGATCTGTTCGGTGTCATTTCTGCCTCTGTGGAATCCAGCGTTTTCTTCAACATGGTATCTGCTCACGGTTGTAATCTACTGAGAATGACTTTGAGAACTTCTGCGCTGACATGGCATGATCAAATTGATTGTGCGTTTGTTCTGGCAGCGTCAGAGGGTTCCTTTCGTGGGAAAGGTGTCGATTTGCAGTTATGTCCAAGGCACGGGATACTCGCCGGCGTGCCTGATGTTGTTGCAGATGGCAGCTGATTCTCAAGTTACTGTCTCTCCACCATGTTTCAAAAGCAGGAATGTTGTTGATGTGTGCAATCTTCCTACATTTCCGCATTTCACTGCAGGTACGACTTCTTGCCGGGAGTATTGGAAAAGCATCCTTGTTTGGGAGATCCTGTACCGTGAGCACGCTTGTATCTCCATCGCTCTGTCTGTCTTAGAGTTGAGAGCGATAGCAATCCCATCTTTTTGAAGAATGTCGTATTCCTGTGTTAGATGATTGGCGTGTTTGTCCTGGAAGGAGCTGACTTGACTTTGCTTCTGTTCTGGTTGCTTCTGGTGTAGTCTGTTACAAGCTTAAAAGCATTCTCCGTATTGTTGTTTTCTCAACGTTTTCACACTGTTCTTCGATCCAGTCCAGCGTTCTTCATTTCTTGACTATTATTTTCCCTGTACACCTTTGTATTTCTCCCCCCCCCCCCCCCCCCTCCGCTCAGTCTTCTTGAGTAAAGCTCGTTCTTATTGTGACGAGGCTTCATACACACACATGCACCCCCCTCCCCCCAATTGTGTCATTGCATCGTGCAAAAAAAAAATCCTTGTGATTTACGCGTCCAATTCTCCATCTTCTTTTCATCTCTCTCTCTCTCTCTCTCTGTGTGTGTGTGTGTGTGTGTGTGTGTGTGTGTGTGTGTGTGTGTGTGTGTGTGTGTACACATACTAGTTCTTCAACAACCCACAAGAAACGCAATCGCACTTCAAGAGAAAAAAGTATCACAAACAATTTATTGTCAGAATAACAACCAGTACGGCTGTACCAACATGTAACAGGAATTCATTTCCAAGCGGAAAAACCACACACACAACAACAAACAAAGCAACTGCGATTTAAGTACAGACTTAAGTCAAAAAATAAATTAAACAGGTATGTTATATACACAGTCATGGCCCTGTGTCACTAAATGAGCGACCCCACAAATTTGCTCTCAGAAGGAAGGCGATGTCCCCATTTCAGTCCCAAAATCAGCGATGTCAAATTTTGTGCTCTCAGTACGTTCGTGAAGTCACCATTTTGTCCTAAAATGAATGTGTCGTACTATTTTGTCCTGAAAATAAGTATATCAGCATTTCGTTCCCGAAGTAGGTTTGATGTCACCACTTTGCGCGAAGAGAGCGTGATGTTATCATCCTTCCCTTCAAACTAGAGTGATATCACCATTTTGCCATTGCCATTTCTTGGTAAAAAAAAACAACAACAAAAAAAACAAAAACATGCTTCATTTTTCCTTTTCTCGTCAATTCAGCAACTGGTGAATCCCAGAGTTTTCTTTTTCTCAGCCTAGGAACGCAGAAGAAGAGGACGAAGAAGAAGAAGAAGAAAAGAAAAGAAGAAGAAGAAGAAGAAGAAGAAGAAGAAAGCTCTTTTCAATGCTTTAAACCGTGCGGAAACCCGACAGAAAGGTTGCATATTTTTACAGTCAGCTTTAAGTACATCCCTGCCATCTCTAAACAAGACTGTTTTGTTGAAACAGTGTGTTGCTTTTGTCGGGGGATGGGGGTGGTGGTGGGGGTGGATGGATTCTTTATGACAGTTTAAATACCAAGTGTTGAAAAGACTGTCCTAAAACACAGAACACCTGAAACATTCATTTGGTGGCTTAATTTTCACATTCATTTTCGCATTCTAACTTTCCGCGTTGATTTTTTTTTTCTTTGTTTGCTTTTTGCTCCGGAACAATGCTGCCTCCGCCCTACTATATTCATATATCATCGGAGACTCCCTTCCTTTGAACAGCTTTTTCTCTGGAGCATTTTGTTCTGTCTACATAAGGTTGACCTTCCAATAAATGTGCTAACTGGAAGGTCGTTGGCTCGATTCCCATCAAGGAGGTTTTCGGACTTAGCTAGCTCCTACTCAGAGTTGAGGGCCCAGCTCAAAACACTGGCACCACAAAATAAACTTTCATCCTGCGAGTGGAGACACGTCTCTGAGAGTGTCGCTCACACTTCCCTGGCCTAAAGTACACATGCCTGAATCTCTCGGGCCTGTTGATGCCGAGCTGTGATTGTAACAAGACATGTAGAGCATAGCCCTGCCATGAAGTCTCTGATTGGAATGAATCTTTGTTGTCCGCATTCTCATTAATCATCGGTAAGAACAGTCTACAATCGTGTATCCCTTTATGCCCTGCTTTCAGGGGTGACCTCAGCTTCAATTTCCTCCCCACGACCAGATCCGAGGTGAGTTAGTTTATCGGAGTCGTCGGCACTGGCAGGTTCATGGAGACTGTCTCTGGCGCCTTTCGGTAAATGACGCTCTCGCACGCTAACTCCGCGAGCACGCAGTCATTGTCAACAACCGGGAGCTCAGAAGGTGGTGTCCTGTGTCCTGCTGCATCAGAACAGAAGTAATCCGGCAACCGTGCGGCGCCTCCTCCGGTGGGTTGCCTCGTGACGTCGTGGTTTTCGGCTGCTCCCTGTGCGCTGTGTAGCTGGGGCTGCGATGTGGACAAGTTGGGAAGACCGGCGTGGGAGTTATGCGAACGACGAGGACACGAAAAAGACACAGAGCTTCCCCAAATCAACGTTCAGGTCATTCTTAAAACTCCAATACCATCATGACCGCGTGTCTCCAGTGGCTGATCATGTGGCACATGGTCATACATGACAGCTACGCCAGTTTTATTCATGATGGAAAAACGTGCCTTTACTGGGAATGATGGTGCTGGAAACCAGTCTTTGTACGTGGGTGCGTGGCAAAGTGTACTTGCTTGCATTAACGCATATACGTACGATGAGGTAGGGGCTGTGGGGAAGTTACCTTGTTGTACTGGTGTGTTGGTGTATTAGTACGCGCGTGTGTATGTGTGTGTGTGCGTGCGTGCGTAGTGTGTGTGTGTGTGTGTGTGTGTGTGTGTGTGTGTGTGTGTGTGTGTGTGGTGTGTGTGCGTGCGTACGTGAGTGCGTGCGTGCATGCGTGGCATTTTCAACATTATGCATACCTTTCGTGGTAAGTACTGAAAGATGGCTGACTTTGTCCCACAGGGTAACTCAGAGTACTAACTTGTATTCATCTTAAACTGAATACATTTGTAAGCTTGGAGAAACTGTATCAACAGCATCACACAAAAAGAAACAAAGAAAATCCCCACATCGCAACAACAAAACCCAGATAATACAAGAAGAAGTAGAACATCAACAAGAACAACAATAATATGATAACAATAATAATGATGATGACGATGATGATGATGACAACGATGATGATGATTACGATGATGACAATGATGATAAGCATCACAATAATTCATTAAACAACAACAACGATAATGAAAAAAAATAACAATAATAATAACAATAGCAACAACAATAATTATAACAACAACAACAACAATGATAATGGTAATAATAATGATAATAATAATAATAATAAGATAATGATAATGATGATGATAACGACAACGGATGAAAAAAAAATGATGATGATGACGACAACAATGATGATGATAATGATGATGAAAATGATGATGATAACAACACAAGAATAATAATTACAACTGTCAAAAATAATCCGCCTTTCTTTTTACGTATGTTAATGTCGGAAAAACTTCACATTTAACAAATATTGTCAGATTCACCTGAATATGTCACTTATTTTTTATTTGGAGGAATTATGGGTGAGATGGTCCGGAGGTGGGGAGGGAGGATGGGGGTGGAGTGGGAGGAAGGGAGAAAGATAGCGTAGTAGGCAATGACTGTGACAGTGAGCCAAGTACTTCGTCAGTGTATTGTTCTATACCCCTATTACCATGTTCATGCTCTTCATCATCAACATAGCATCCTTCATCTTTTCTTCTTTTACTTTTACTCTTCCTCCTCCTCCTCCTCGTTATTATCATTATTATCATTATCGTCATAATCATCATCATTACCATCATTATTATTGTTATTATTATTATTATATTATTGTTGTTGTTGTTAGTAGTAGTAGTAGTAGCAGTAGTCGTCGTTGCCATAGCAGTAGTAGTAGTAGTAGTAGTAGTAGAGTAGTAGTAGTAGTAGTAACGGTAGTAATAGTAGTAGTAGCCGAAAAATTGTTA